>OX375884.1:68131023-68437771 GCA_947359465.1 Metellina segmentata
GACCTCAATTGTCATGTTGGCAATGTGTGAAAATTTAGAGAGTAGGGTGCCAACTCAGGTGTTGACAGTATATAAAAATTACGAGATGTCATTAGATTTTGATTTCTTTGCAATGGTCCAGGATTGATCCTGGACCATTGCCTGTTGTGTTGCTCCTGTGTGACATAAATTCAACCTACCTTTCCCACATTATTTTGCACATTTCTAAGTTAGTGTCGAAAACTGGAGTGAGTTTCCAACACAGAATACATCCCCCCCCCATTTTTTCTAAGTTATGGATTATTCAATTACCCTTTGAAAATAAACCAACAGCTTGGAAAAGTAGTTTTTTATCAACAGTACTAGCAGGCCAGCACTTGTCTTGTTCTTTTTATGTCCTTACTGATACTGAAAATATAAGAAAAGGTACTGAAAAAAAACAAAAAAAAACAATAATTTTAAAAATGAGTCCCACCTCCACCCGACATGAAACGGGTTACAGTTGAAAAAGTATTTATTTATAGAAAATCACATTTAAGGTATCGATCTGGTGTAAAATTTTCTGCAGATTTCAAATCTGTTGAAATTTTCACTTTATCTTTAACATTCACAATGATAGGAAACCTCAAATAATCCTTGCCTGTGAGAAAGTTAAAATTGCTTGGAAGAAAGTTATGCTAATCGACAACCAAAACACGCTTTCTAAAATTGAGGAGTTGTGACGTCAGCTCTGCAAGTGACGTCATAACCTTGCACAGTTCCAAAGGATGTAAAGCGCTAAATCATTTGCTTTCATCAATTAAGTCCTGTGATGTCAGCTCCGTGAATGAAGAAACAATGGGGAAAAAAAATAATTAATTTAAACATGTTCTAGATAAATTTTGAAATTCTGGCTTCAAGGTGCATTCAGTCACCTTTAGGACTACCTGTGTGCAAAATTTCAGGACTAGATTCATCTGAAGATACCAGACCTACACAGACACACAAACATTTCCTTTTATAATAGTAGAGATAATATTTTAACTGCATGATCTTAAAACAAAGAATTAAGTAGGCTATAGTCCAGTATATTTAATTCTTGTTTTAATTTAATATCAAAAATAAAAGTAAAGAAAAATTTGCTTGAAAAATTATTGATACCATTGAGAAATAAATAAATGGAAACCATTATTTGTCTTCATACTTAATTATTTTTCCAAATAGTAGTGCTATCTTGTGGAAATTATTAGGAGGGTCCATATATCACCCTAGTTGTATCATATTCATATAACTCAGTTTTCAGAACAATTAATTATTTTGTTTGTATGAATCATTTCTGATATTGACACTATATCCATAGTATTTATTTCTCTGTTGGGGAAGTGGGGCCCATCAATATAAATGTTTGGGAAGGAGCAAAGGGTTCGCCTAGAACTTAGCACAACTGTTTTGAATATCTTTCGGATATTGGGGAGACTAATTAGGAGTCTTGCAGTAAAATATATCTCTAGAGTGGACTCTTCAAACCCATCAAACTGTGTCAGGTTGTGTATTACCGAATAGGATCAGAAGTAATTTATGCATATAGATAAGGAATTTCTTCTGGTTTGAACCAAATACACAAAATATAATTTGATTTAGAATATCTCTTGAAGTATGCCAAATTAATGCCAGGTTACAAACTCATTGCATTGGATGTACCAGGTAAAATATAAATGACAATCTGGAATTTTTGAGCTCATTTTGTCATTATTATCTCATGTTTTGTCTCAGATAAAAATTTCTCTACTTTTTTATTTTCATCCCTGTGCTTTCAGGATATTATTTATTTTTCCGCTACGTAATCTCTAATATTATAAAAGGAAGTGTTTGTCTACTTGTTTTCTGCACGTAAAGTCCTGTTGAATCTATGGCACTTACAATAATGGGTTTTGGCACACAGGTAGTCTAAATTTTTTGCAATATTTGGGTCACACTAAATTTTAAAATTCAATCTTAAACATTTTAAAATGAATTTAATGAAATTTTATTATTTTCTCCATTTTGGCTGTTATCCAATTGGTTACAAATGGGAATCCATGATGGCTTTTATCCAATAGGCTACGAATGGGAATTCGTTTCTAATATGGAGAGATTTATTAGTTTTTTTTCTCCCTTGAACCAATGTTTTCGACCTTTTTGGAATTGTCAAGAGCAACGCTGTGCTGGCCATGCAGTGGCTAGTTGATTATATATGTTAAAACAATGTTGTGAGTCCTAATACTACATTCTTTTTCTTTATTTTGCGGGAACTTATAGGGTTCATTGAGCTTTATAACTGCTCTATTCCTGTACAAAGTCCCAAATTCGGATGTAACCAGAGTTTTTTTTGTTTTTCTCACTTTTTTACAACTTTCTGACAATTTTTAAAGAACAAGGAGTTAAACCTGGACTTAATTTATGCAACAATGCAAAATAACGAACATTTTCAGTGTAAATACCACACAGAAAAATTAGAAAATTTGCAAGTAAAATTTGTTGATTGTATTAAAAAGGTTTCTTTCCTTTTAAAAAAATTATTTCTATTTATATATTTGCTTTTTACTATTGCAAACCAAAATTCAAATGAGGGGGTGAGTTGGTAGATTAAGGTTTTTTTTTGACAAAAATGCAAATTATAAGAAATCTAGAATGGCCTAGGTCCGGAGGATTCCGTATTTTGTACTTTTTACTTTATTATTGTGTGTCATAAACATTGCTCACAAAATTTAATTTTAAATCTTGCAATAATATTTGTGCATCCTAAAAATCTTATTTTGTTTTTGGTATGTCTTTTCTCCATAACAGATCTAATTAGCTTTTGTGACAAAAAATAGCTAGTGATAAACCCAACTTGGATTCTTACAATAATTGATCTTTCATTTTTCATCATATTCTATAAACTTCAGTTTTATCATTCTTCCTTTATTTTTCACTTTTTGAATATTAATTTCATTCTTTAGTCCTGAATCAAAAATTATTTGACCTAAATTTCTGTTTTGACTGTTATCCAGATGTATATATACTTGACATGATTTTCTATACCTTCTTATTTTGTTTTCGTCTGTAATTTTGATTGATATGTTTTAAAATTGCTGTTATGTTTTTTATATTATGTTTATTATATTCTGTGTACTTATATTCTTTGTGTTTTTAATTGCTTAAATAATCAACTACTACTGAAAAGATAGTTTAAAATTACAATCTTTTTTTCAATTTCTAATCTTGTTTTCTTCAAATATTTCTTTTAAGGAGTACTATTTAGTATAGAAGTAACGTCGGTATTCTTTGCTGTCAGAAATTATTATAGAGGTTTCTTTGCTGCTTGTTGTGGAGCTATGGTGTGGAGATTGCTTGCAGTGTGGTTCAAAGATGAAGGTTGGATTTTGATGTTTATACAATCTCAAAAAATGATACCGAATTATCCCAAAAATTAGCAAGACAACTTAGTTGCCTTTTACAATTGTAAACGGTTTTAGACTATCTTCAGATATAAAAATATTGTTTTACTGGTTTCTTAAATTCTTAATTTATAAAATTCTAGTTTTATTCCTTATTTTAACTTTAATTTTAGTTATAAATTTGATCAATTTAAAACATAAAAATGAGTAAGCATAAGTAAATTGTAAATAAATCTTCCCCCCTGAATTTTAAGTTACTCATTGAAATGATGACTTCATTCTGTGAATAGTGGATGTATGTAAAGAAAAATTTAAAAAATGAAGGTTTCACTCATTAACTATATTTTAATTCAAGCATTTATTACCAGTATTAATTGTTCATAGTTAGTTGCAACTATAAATTGGGTTTTAAATTCAATATTTTGAGATATCTCATATTTTTTATAGTTCAGAAAACTAATTTAAATGTCTCAACTTATTTCAAAGTAGCTGTGAGACTAATTAAATTATATGTTAAGTTAACTAAAAAAATAAATCTTGATGGTGAATTTGTTCCTTGAATGTTTCCTTTGCTTAGTTAAAAGATAATTTAAGAACTGCATTTTTATTTTCAGAGACTATTACTGCACTCTTCAAGACAAATTTTTCAGTTGACTTTCCATTTGATCCCCAAGAACTTTTGGCATTTGCATTAATTGGGTTAGTGTTGTGAAATTATAGTATTTGAATATTCATTCTTCTGACAAGTTTTGATATTTTCTTAATGAAAAATGCATTTTTATGTAGTGTTATAATAGTAGTAGTAGTTATAACGTTTTGACAAAAGTGGTTTCATATTTATGATATCTTATTAAAAACTAGTGAAATTATGATGCTTGAAATATGAGGAACTTTATGCCCATGTGTAGCTTCGTAATTTTAAATAGATGTTAAAAATTCAAAGGTTAAATACGGAGTATAAACAAATTTTATTGCATGTTTTTTGTGTTTTTGTAGAGAATACCTTCTTAGTTAAATCACTGTGAGTTGAAAGGTAAACCACCTGTTTTGTTTTTCAAGAGGAAGTGCTATGAAATTTTGGCTTTACAGAAAATTATCACAATTAATATTGAAAAAGTTTTGGAAGCTTCTTACCTAACAAGTTACTGTGAAGCTCATACCATTAGACTTATTAAACCTTTTCAGTCGATATTGTCAAGTGTTTGCTTCATGATTAAGCTTTTAGTCTCTAATATTCCTTTGTCAAATAACGCCATTACTTGACGAATCAGCAATATGGCTGGCTGATGACATGAAAGAGTCTTATCAGTTGTATCAAATTCGCATTACAAATGGATGGATGAATTGAATGACGTTGGTGGTTTTAATGGTATTACAGTTTGTTATATTTACTTACAAAGTTATCAAGAGGACCTTTGCAGATCACTACCAACCAACACATTAGGGGGTAAAATATTTAATCTTTTGGGTTAATTCTTCTCATAAAAATGAAATACAATGTGGGAAAACTGCAGATATATGCAATGATGGTGCAAAGGCAATGATGGGTCACTAACCTGGAGTCATTGCCAAAATTAATATTAAGGCAAAGAAAGGTATGAGCAGCCATTGCGTTCTTCATTGACACGCACTATAGCCTTGAGAAAAATGCCTTCTGAGCTTATGATAGTGTTGAATGATGGCATAAAATAAAAGATATGTGTAAAATCGTGACCCCTTAAAAGTTGACTCTTCAAACTAAAGTATGAAGATATGGGAAGCCACCTTCTGCTGCACACTAAAGTAATGTGGTTTTTTTTAGGAAAAGCGTTGACACATTTGATGGAACTACGTGTTGAGATAGGAGCATTTCTGATGGACCATAACGTTCTATTGGTAACAATTTTAAAAGATGAAGACTAGGTGTATTTGGTGGACAATTTAGCAAAATGAACTAAGCGAATCTCATTGAAAGGGAAAACTGCCAGTTTTTTACGCAAATGCCAAGATGTCTTTTAAGAGGAAACTGATGTATTTGTTGAAGTGCATGTAAAAAGAAGATATTGATTGCTTCCCTCTTACATTAAACTTCTTGAATGAAAATAACATTAAAATAAAAAATATACAGAAAAATATTTAGGTGAATCTTAGAACTTTGAAAGATGCATTTGAACATTATTTTCTGACAGATCAAGAGAAGACACTTGATGACTTTTAATAGGTGCAAGCCATCAAGAGAAGACACTTGATGACTTTTAATAGGTGCAAGCCATCCAGCCTAAACTCAGCAGAATAGGAGGTCCTCATAGATTTAATATCTCATAGCAAACTAAAAATCACATTTTGAAACTAAAGTGTATCAGAGTTTTGGCTTAATTTACAAGATGAATTCAGAATATTTTCTGAGAAAGCAAATTTAGTATTGGTGTCTTTCTCAATGACATATCTCTAAACGTTTATGTGTTATTTTATGTTATGTTTTAACTTAGGCCTACTTTTTGTTGCACTACTGTGCACTTTAGTAAAATTAAATAAATGTCTTCTATAATGAATAATAAAAATGTCAAATAACAAGTAATGAACTGATATATATTTGAATTGAATGAGATGTGATTAAATTGAAGGAACTGGTTTTATTGTATGGACCTTATTATTGCTTACGCCAATAATAAAATCTGTCTAATGCAAATGGTTTGATTTAATGAACTTTGGAAGAACTTTTATGTATGGCCAAGTTTTGACAATATCATGTGTGTTGATGGTCAGTACAAAATCCAGAATCCTCCGGACCTCGGCGATTCCGGATTTCGAATTATTTGCATGTTTTTTTGTCAAAAAAACCTAATCTAACCCTTGTCCTCCCCCACCCCCGCACGTTATTTACGTTCGGAGTATGTTTGCAACACGAAAATAGCAAATATATAAATAGGAATAATTTTTGAAAAAGGGAAAAAAACATTAATGTAATGCAACAAATTTTACTTACAAATCTTCTAATTTTTCTGTGTGGTATTTACTCTGAACCTTTATTTTGTCCAGTATTTTGCATTGTTTCATCGATTTGGTCTAGGTTGAACGCCTTGTTCTTTAAAAATTGTTCTTTAAAGAGGCAGAAAGATTGAAAAAAGTGAGAGAAAAAAACACTGGTTAGCAAAACATCCGGATTTTAGACAGTTCCGGTTTGGGGACTCTGTACTGTAGTTGAAAATAAATTTAGATATTCAGGTCAATTTCAAAGTTTTGAAATATAATTTCACTGCATTGACATTGTGCTATTGTTTAAATATCTCTTCTATCTATCCTCTCTTCCTCTAATGTAACACTACTAAACACCATTAACTTGTAAAACTTAGAGTAGTCCAAGGGGCTTCTTTATAGAAATTGGTTCTTAAAAGGACTGCGAGTCAAAAAGTTTGCAAACTCCTGTTTTTGTTATCTGTTGTTTAAAATATGGATGCACAATTTTTGCTTGAGCTTGATGCAGCATATGTGAAATAGTTGTTCTTAAGCAAATGATTAGTGAAAGTAAATTTCTAATATTATCAAAATTAAAATGATTACCAGAACATCTCCATATTTCCAAAATAAACTTCAAATCGAGCTTACAATAATATGTGAATAATTATTTTGTTTCCAACATATGTCCATATCTGTGCTTAAAAGTTAAGAATTCCAGTGTAACATAATTTAGATATTTCCCCAAATACCTCCGAAAATATTTGTTTCGTTATTTTAACTGACCAAAATATGCCTGAGATCGATGATACTTTTTATTTGAAAAAATTAAGTATTGCTTTCATTTTTTGTTAGTCATGGTTTTAAAGTATGTCTTAAAAGTCAATTTGTTAGCCAAATTAGCATTTAGATTTGTTAATTGTAATGTCACTTTCTGCTAAGCTTATCAACCATTTCACAGTTTGTTAAGACTTTCCGAGCAATAGCTAGTAGTTGCTCCATACAAACTGAAGGATATTTCCATCAGTTTTTAACAAAATCGCCTTCAATATGCATATTGCTCAGATCTTGAATATATTTGCCATAGGTATTTATCTCCCAAATCGAGCTCTTCTGTGAGTTGTAAGTGATGCAGGTTTGATTCATCCTTGGGTATATTTTTCTCTTCTATGTCAATAGCTTTCCTTGTGTGTGTCCATTACTTTATGTTGAGTGTCTTGTGTTTGAAACAGCATGGCCAAATATGGCCCTTGTGCCATAAAACCAAACCCACCAATCCAATTCGATCTCTTCAAGCAGTGTTTATATCTTCTGCATTTATGAAACAAATCCAGATAAAAGCTGGGTGTTTTAACCTTTTTTTTGCCACATCTGTAATTTGTTGTAGTGAAAAGTATCTGTCTAATGAGGCTAATGTCCTCAATTTTGTTTGTTATGTGTACACTACTCATCTTTAAAAGTTGGACTAGTGACTGCCGTCAGCTAGTAATATAACGAATCATACTAGTTACAACAAGTTTATTACTATATCAAACTTAGGTAAAGCAATTAATTGATACAATATATGAATGAATTGTGTGCAGTAAGAAAATTCACATTCTTTAACTTGTAAAATTTCTGAACTAAACATAAAGACATGAGTTTGAATTTGAAGACATAATTAACATAAACTTGAATACGAACACTGAGTTAACCTGCTATTTCTTTAGGCTGAATTAAAATACCAGCACAGAAATTTGGTTACTTAATAGACACACTGACTTAATAGACTCACTCCTTTATTCCTGACTTTTTAAAATAAAAATTTACAAGGATCAAAGTTTTGACAACAAACATGAAATTCATATGTCATAACAAACCCTCAAAAGATTCATGCTTACGGAAAGTGAATGACTGAAAACTGTCCTACCTGCAATTGCACAACCATCCAGAATCTTTTCGGTGCACGAAATCTCCACTGGGTCTTTGTGTTCATGAGTTCATTTTTTAATGGAAAGTTTATTCTTTTGTTAACATTGTGTAATATTGGGTTTGAAAAATTTCTGTTAAAATAAGAACTTTTACTGTGAATAATATATTTGCTGTAGTATACATCAGTGTGTCATATATTTATACGAGTACATTGTACTTTTTATTTGTTTCTAGATTTAAAAATTAGTTCTAGGATTACACTTTTGTTTAAGTTTAATTTAAATTTAAGCTATAACTCAAATACTAATTTTGCTGTCACATCCTCAAGTAGTTCAAAGTTGAATAAATAACTGTTTAAATGCATTTGATTATTACATAAATCTAGTTTTTTTTACATAAGTAATATAATTCTGGATATTTTTCCTTCTAGAGCTTTTTGTGGATTTGCAGGTGCACTTTTTGTCTGGTTACATAGGCAAATAGTGTATTTTAACAGACGGCATAAAAAAATGAATTCTTTCCTTCAAAGAAAGTGAGTTTTTTAAATTTAAGTTCATATGGTTGTGTATCATTATTTTTATCAATGACAAATATTCATTCCTGTAGAATTTTCCATTATATTGGAATGATGATGCATATATAATCATTTCTATAATTTATATATATATAATCATTTTTTTAATTTATTCCTTTTTAAACTTTACCCAAATCTGGCCCATCTTGGCTATCAATCGATGGGAAGTCTAATGGAGTTCTGAAGTGAAACAATATGGCTTAAAAACGCTATCAACAGTATTTGTAATTCCATGGTCAGGAATTTTAGGACAATTATTGAGGTGGTTTCCAGTCATATCGTCAGTTCACTAAGAAGATAGATAGCTGATCTTGCTACTCTGATAAAATGTGTCTTTGTGGGTAGTCATGTCCGATAAAAAGTTGAAAGCAAGTATCTCACATACCGCTCTGGGCAAGGAACTTGGTGTACAGGCTTTGTTCCTCAATAAAACATTAGTTACTAAATACTTCGTTACAAATTTTTTTTCATTTTTATTATTTATAGTTAACTGTATTTTTTTAATGAACATTTATTCAATAATTCATTTAGTTTTGTTAAATATATATTGACAGGGTTCCCACGGGTGCTTAGAAAGTGCTTATTTTGACCTTCCATTTCTAAGAGCCCTTAGAAGTTCTTATTTTTCATCAATAGTCCTTAGAAAGTGCTTATTTTCCTTTCAAAACAAAATTCAGTTTTCAAATGACTATATTTTTTCACATTTCCGACCTCTTCTTAGCGGCTGATCGGCGATAAAACTGCTTACAAGTACAGTTGTGGTGATGATTCTGGAACTGGCTTGCTT
Source organism: Metellina segmentata (assembly GCA_947359465.1). Taxonomy (NCBI): domain Eukaryota; kingdom Metazoa; phylum Arthropoda; class Arachnida; order Araneae; family Tetragnathidae; genus Metellina; species Metellina segmentata. Next base: position 68,140,607 of record OX375884.1, read on the forward strand.
GAATGGAAACACTTGATACGCGATATACAAATCGTCGATCGACTCTTGATGAGCACATAATACACTTTTTCGAAAATGAAAGTGTTAGTCGATCAGGGAGGAGCCTGACCCAGACAACACAAACATGAGTAGCAATAAGCTAAAAAATTGCTCATACACTCCACTAAAGACCATTAAAAAGTAAAAACAAAACGATATGAAAAGAATGAGAAAACAAAATCAAACTCGCATCAGCAGCTGGGAGACCGACAACACCAAGTCCGGTCCTTGTCAAACTTGTCTCTTTCTTTCCCTTTTTATTAAAGCAAATGCACTGGTGAAGATAAAAGAAAAATATCCAAAGTTTTTTTCATACTACTGTTCTACTAATCTGTAAGAGCATACCCATTTGGTCGAAAGTCAGGTATTACATTGTATAACACGGTTTCTTCAATGTTTTATTTAAGTCCTTATTTTGTCCTAGAAAGTGCTCAGAAAGTCCTTATTTTTAGTTAGAATAAAAGAGTGGGAACCCTGATTGAGTTTTAAATTAAGATATAAATTTTTTGTTTAAAATAAAATGAGACTTAAAGGTTTTGGCATGTGTTCAAAAAGTTATAAGCCCCTGGTATATGCTCCTACAATTATTTTGCTCTAGTGAAGACTATTCCCTTAAATGCATGTATGCTTACTCAACGAAGTAAGCTATTCCTCGATTTACTGTTGCTAATGGCATTGCTTTAAACTGAAAAATTATATATAAGATGAAGTTATGTTATTAATGAGAACTTTAATTACTTGAGAGTATCGTTTCTCTGAAGTGTTCCAAAACAATTTGTCAGTACTTTAATAAGTTTTGTTAACAAAGTTGCTCATCCTTATTGTGCACATTTGACAAATAGAGCTTCAGTGAACAATCTTAAAGTACTTGATGCTTTCTTATTGGTTTCTGATTTTTTGCTCTTTTTTAGAAAGTTTTGGATATTTTGAACAGTGCATTATCCTGTTATTAAGAATTTCTAAGTTGGGTGTAAAATGTTTCTATGATATTTACTACTTAAAATTTCTGAAGTTATTTAAATTTAGACTAAATCAAAAGTAATTAGTAAATAGTGATTCTAATAAAATAAAGCTGAAGATCTTCCCAAATTTTTTGTAATCATCAATACATTCGCTACGAACTCTAAATTAGAAACCAAGGTTTGCTTCACAAACCTAATGGCAATTCGTAGCCTATTGGATAACAGCCATAACAGAGTTGCCAAATGCGGCCAATTTCGAATTAAGCAGAGATTCAATCAGCATGACATCACAATTTCTTGCAAAAATATAAATATTTAATAAAAAAATTATTTATTAACAGGAAATCAAACGTACAAGGTATTTATTTGGTGTCAAATTTTGCGCAGATTTCAAATTCATTGAAATTTTCAATCTATCTTTAACGATCCCAATTTTACAAAAAAAAAAGAACTAAATAATGCCAGCGAAAATGTTTTTTATTTTCTTTGTTTTCTTTTGCTGAAATCGTAAGAGAATAGGAAATGTAATATGTTTATTTTTGGAACCCGAATGTTGGCATGACGTCACATCATCTTGCAAAAATATTAAAGATATTAAATTTAAAAATTTATTTATTTAAAGAAAATAATATTTTTAGGTTTCGATCTAATGTGAAATCTTCCGCAGATTTCAAATCCGTTGAAATTTTTACTCTATCTTTAACGGTCTAGGAGATAGAAAAAAGAACAACAAAACTAATGCTAAATTTTGTTTTTTGTCGTCTGCTGGAAAATCATTCCTCCGCGCAAAATAAAAACGGAAACGAAAAAAATAAATTTAGAATCTGTCATATCTTTATGCTGTTGCCATTCCAAAGAAAACATTAATACTTAAATTTCATTAAATTCATTTTAAAATGTTCTAGATTGAATTTTAAAATTAGCAGCGACACTAAAATTGCAATACATTCGGACTACCTGTGTGCCAAATCCCATTTCTGTAAGTGCCATAGGTTCGTCTGGACTTTGCATGCAAGAAACAAATAAACAAACACTTCCTTTTATAATATTAGAAATATTGATTTGTGTAAAATTTGCAAATTAAAGAATCAAACAGTAGAAAAAAGTCGGCATTGAGAGTTATAAAATGAAGAAAAGATAAAGCTATCTTAATAAAGCTTTGGTTTCCTAAGAAAGTGGAGCCGTTATCTAACAGCCGTGATACGTCATGATGCCGCGGGCATAACTAGACGGCCGTCTAAACAAGAATCCAAGGTGTCAACTTAGGCGGATAGAATACGTTGGAGAATGGGCAACACAGACGGCTGTCGTGGTTTATTTTATTCGAGAAACAAAACAAAGTGGTTTTTTATTCTCTAGTTCAAAGTTCCTAACTTCGGGATCGTTGAAGGTAGAGTGAAAATGTCAACAGATTTCAAATCAGCGTAAATTTCTACGCCAGATCGATATAAAAAACAGTTTTATTGTTCAATTATTTACCATTTGATTATTTAATTATGTATTAAATAATTAATTATTTATTCAAAGAAAATCACATTTAAGGTATCGATCTGGTGTCAAATTTTCCGCAGATTTCGAATCCGTTGAAATTTTTATTCTGTATTTAACGATCCCGATTTTACAAAAACGAATTATTCAATGGCAGTCAAAAATGTTTATTTATATTGCTCTTCTTGGCTCGAATCGCTTGGAGCAGGAAATGAAATGTGGCCGCTACAAGAGAAAAAACGTTCTCCAACTGTTTGAGACCGCTATGACGACAGTCATGGAAATGGCGGCTCCGATAAATTTCGTTACGCTCACAAACACCGCTCTCTAGGAAACCAACACCATGTGTTAGTATAAACAACGTTTTAGTGACGTCACCCACCGATACATCACGGCCGCTAGATCACGGCTACGCTTTCTTAGGAAACCGAAGCTTAAGCCATCTTCGTTCAAAGTTACAATTTTAGTATTTTGTATGTGAAACTAATTCCTACTTTAATTTATTTCACATTAAATTGTTCTTATTGATAAAAAGTATTTTTTCATGGAAATAGATTTTCTTTTCAGTCGTTTCATGTATCCAGCTGTCATAACAATTGTCATATCTAGCCTCACTTTCCCCCTGGGTCTAGGACAGTTTATGGCTGCAGAGGTAAAAATTTTTATCATTTTATTAAAATTGTAGAAATCTGAAAACCTATATTTTTGAATAGTTTTTCTTACACTTTTTCGTTTTTAAATGAAAGAAAATGGACAATACGAACATACTTTTCCCCATATTATTTTAGATAGCTGTTATTTTAATAGATAGATATACAAAGTGTGAAACTAGAAAGGCTGATAGATTTTTAGAATGCATTAAACTGTGTAGTTTCCTTTCTTTAAATTATTTTACAAGGTTTATACATTGGTTTATTTAAAAAGGTCTTGAAACATTTATCAGCAATATTTTATATTTATATTATTTTAATTTTAGTACCTTAGATGTTTTAAGGTTATCTCAATGTTTCTTTTTTACATATTTCTTTTATATTTCTTTTGTACATTTTAACTTATGTTTCACAATTTGAAATATTTTACCTTTCACCCATTAAAATTTTATCTGTAATCAGCAGTTAACCCATAAGTTTGTACTTCCTTATGTGTTATAAAAATTTTTATTTGATTGTTATGGAACTTAACTTGGCAGATTATCCCTCTTTGGCTCAGAGTATTGTTGGCAAAAAATTTAGGAGTTATAATTATATTTCTTCTTATAGGGGTGAACTTCTCTAAAGTATATAAAATCCTGTAAATTTTATGTCAATGAATAGTGCTCTGAGCTGTGATTGGAGGATGCCTATCTGCTATGCTCTTAGTTACCCAGCACATAATGTATATCTGAAGAAAATTTCTGTTTAAAATTTTTATAAGGTGAGTGACTGCTGATTACAGTTTTATTATATATTTTTTATTTATAAGTTTTAAACATTGTTTAAAAACTATCATAGAGATCACTGTAAATAGTACATGTGTTATACTTACTTTACTTAAATCATTAATTGCACTATTTGTGGAATATTTTTAATTTTAAGTTTACTTTTTAGTATTTAACATATCTGACTTTAAGGTTGCCCCAACATTCTTTTCACAATATCAAATGAAGTATTTATCCACTGAATCAAATGGAACGTTTTAAATTGAATAAAATGTATGTGGAAATTATTTAAGTTATAACTTGTATACCAATATTTTATTTTGGTTATAAATGTTTTTTCGTAAAATCTAATTTGTACTTAAAAATTCTGATCCTTTATACCTGAGAAAAAGTATCAATAAAAGTAGCAAGGATATTAAGGTATTATTAAAAATCCCTGGTTGTTTTACTGATATGTTTGTCAGTCTCATGAATAAAAGTTATACCAGAACAGGGCAGACTGATAGAACTACCAATCGAAACATAACTTCTATATCAACTCAGTCATATTGCCATAATACTCATACATCTATTTTTTCCCCATTGGCGGGCACATATGAATGAACTTAATCATTCATCTACAAGGCCGAAAGTGATGGCTACGTGTGAAGGAGCATCCAGTGGGAGGACCATCATTGCCCCTAACAAAGGACAGTACAATTTACAGGGTGGTAACAGAACCAGAAAATCAGGGAATTCTCAGGGAACTTTTTAATTTTGGAAAGATCAGGGAAATCTCAAGAAAAATTTCCAAATTTCACAAAAATCAGGGAATTTTTAAAATTTTGACACCTTAATTGCAACTATTATTTTTTGTCTTTTTTCGAGATGCGCGATTACGAGTACTTTTGAGAATCAAATCAGTAGTGGCAGAGGACGTCAGCAAAATGAGATTGTGTTGTGTGTAGATCAAACTGTGTGCAAGCTCCCATACTCTTCTTTGTGCCACGAAAAGAATTTATCATGCGATATTTTATCACACGACTCTGTTTGATATATATGCAGGTAGCCTGATAGCATTGAAACGAGAAGCCCACTTTGCAAAAAAAGAATCTGGTTCTGTGAGAAAAGAAAATTTAAATTATAACCAAAATTGATAACATTTATTTATTTCTTTGACTATCAGTTGTTTAATAAATGGAATAAAAAATTTAAGGTCCTTGAAAAATTTTTGGTTTTGAAAAGTCTAAGCGTAAGCTTTTAAATATACGAATCAAAATCCTCAAACACATTTGTAGCATCATGTTGGATATTCTCAAGAAGAAATATTGCACACCCCATCTCTTGTACTGTATAATATGCTGAATGATCTAAATCAAGAGTTCACTATACAACAACAGGGATGAAAATCTTCTGCGTTTCCACGGATTTCCACCTTTTGTGATGTTTTTCATGTTTATCCCGCTTTTCAGTAATTTTCCTTCTTCCTTTTAACGTGATTTTGGACGTTTTTAAGAATTGGGTGGGTGTCATTACTGTTTCTAGCCAATAAGAATATATTTTAAGCTTTGAAGAACTGGATGTCCTAGTGACGTTTTTATACACTAGGGGGTTCCACTGCCAGCTCGCCAAATCACACAGATTGCTACGCAAACCAACACTTCTTTCATAAAGTCAATTTCCTACAACGGCGAATGCCCCCCCCCCCACCGCTCGCCTCCGTTCATTGGCATAACAACGTATTTCATTCCCTTGAGCCGTTTGACGTTGGATCTGCACGAGGAACAATTAGTACCCAATTGCGAAATTATACTTTTCATCGCATCACATTTATTTATGAACCAATTCAAAAAATAATTGTACCATAAGAAAGAGTACATTCTGAGTTTTCCTGCAATGTTTTCAAATTTAAAAACTAATAGCAATAAGACATAGATATGACAGTTAAAAAAAATAACGAAAATATCTCGATTTTTCCTGCATTAAAAAAATACTATCAGGAACCAAATTGAAATTTCTAAAATACTCGGCAATGTGTAAAAATTCACATTCTGAGGTTCTCTAAAAAAAATCACAGCTGAATTTGGATGTCTTTTGCTCACTCGCATTAGAAATTTCGCTTTTTCGACTTTAACACTTATTGCACCCCAAACTAATAGATGCATCAGAAAAAAATATTTTTCATCTTGTTCCCTGTACAATTTTAAAGAAACCATGTTAGTTTCGTAATTTTCTGTTCCGTACTTTCTTGGGAAACCGTCTACAAATCAAGCAAAAAAAACCGAGTTTTCGAATCTGTGGCAGTCATTTTTCTTCTCTAATATTATAAAAGGAAGTGTTTGTTTGTTTCATGCACGTAAAGTCGTGATGAATCTATGGCACTTATAGTAATGGGATTTGGCGCACAGATAGTCCAAATTTTTTGCAATTTTAGGTTCACGGCGAATTTTAAAATTCAATCTAGAACATTTTAAAATGAATTTAATGAAATTTAATCATTATTTATCAAACACATAGAAGAGATAACAGATTCAAAATTTATTTTTTTCGTTTCCTTTTTGATTTTGCGCAAGGGAATGATTTTCCAGCAAACGATAAAAAACAAATAATCTTTTAACTGGTTATACTTAGTTATTTTTTCTATTTCCTAGACCATAAAAGATAGAGTAAAAATTTCAATGAATTTGCAATCTGCAGAAAATTTCACATTAGATCGATACCTAAAAATATAATTTTCTTTTTATAAATAATTTTTTAAATGAATATATCTTTTATATTTTTGCAAGAGATTGTGACATCACGTCGAATTCCTATGGGCAACTCCGTTATAGCTGTTATCTTACTTGCGAAGCAAACCATAGTTCATTATATTCATAATTTGTCTTGCAAATCAAACCAAATTGGAAATTGCAGGGAATTCATTCTAATAGGCTATGAATTTCCATTTGGGTTGCAAAGCAAAGCTACACCACGGATAACGCCATGATGGCTGTTATTGAATTTCGCCACACTTGACAATGAGGAGGCCATCATGGCGTCGGCCAATGTTGTTGGTTTGCGAAGCAAAACAAATTGGAATTTGCAGGGAATTCATTCCAATAGGCTACGAACTTCCATTTGGTTTGCGAAGTAACAATTACAAAAAGATAGAAAACGTTGGTTTAAGGAAGAAAAAAAACCTAATATATCTATTATAAACAAATTTGCAAACCAAATGAGAATTCGTAGACTATTGGATAACAGCCATCACGGAGTTGCCCGTGGTGTTGGTTTGCTTCTCTAATCAAATAAGAATTTGTAGCCTGTTGGATAACAGTCATCACAGCGTTGCCAATTGTGGCCAATTTCGAATTAAGAAGAGATCCAATTGGCGTGACATCACAATCTGCTGCGAAAATATAAATATTTAATTGAAAAATTATTTATTAAAAGAAAATCAAATGTATAAGGTATATATCTGGTGTGAAATTTTCCGCAGATGTCAAATTTGTTGAAAATTTCAATCTATCTTTAGTGATCCCGATTTTTCCTAAACGAACTAAACAATGCGAGTCAAAATGCTTTTATTTGATATGCTTTCCGTTATTGAAATCGTAAGAGTTCAGGAAATGTAATCTGTTTATTTTTGGAACGCGAAGGTTAACGTGACGTCACAATCATTTGCGAAAATATAAAAGATGTATTCAATTTAAAAATTATTTATTTTAAGAAAATCATATTTTTAAGTTTTGATCTAATGTGAAATTTTTACTGTCTTTAATGATCTAGGGGATAGAAAACTAATTAAATAACTAGTATTAAATTTTTTTTTTTTTTTACAGTCTGCTGACAAATTGTTCCTCTCCGTGCAAAATAAAAACGGAAACGAAAAAATAAATTTAGAATCCGCGATCTTTTATGCTTTTGCCATTCCAAAGAAAACAGTACTACTTAAATTCCGTTAAATTCATTTAAAAATGTTCTAGACTGAATTTAAAAATTCGCCTCGACCTCAAAACCCCAAAAAATTCGGACTACCTATGTGCCAAATCCCATTATTGTAAGTGCCGTAGATTTTTCAGGACTGTGATAACGAAAAATAGAAAAACAAACACTTCCATTTATAATGGTAGACATAAATCAATAATTAATACTCCGGACTGATGTTAATATTTACAATTGCAAAATCCTGTGCCCAGACCCGACTCGTGTGTATTTAATTTCACATTTTGGTTTTCCTCTTTTTTGAAATTTTGCATTCTTATGCCTGCAACTAAAGATTATTTTAAATTAAATTTGGATTTTGTTAGAAATGAACAAGGTGAATGTATTTGGATGATTTGTCATATTATTTTAGAATACTAGGGGGCTTCGCTTCTACTCTCCAAACCCTGGTTATTGCTACACAATCCCATTTGTTTTACTTCGCAAATCAACACTCCTTTCGCAGAGTTTTTAATCTCTTGCGATGTCGAAACTCTTAATAATTCGTATATTCCTGATTGGACTTTCCGGGCCATGTCATCATAGTGAGGGTTCTGCCCCCCTGCTTGTTAATGCTTGCCTACCCCAGGTGATTGCTATGCAATCCCATTTGGTATGCTTCTCAAATCAACACTGCTTTCACACGTGATTTCGATTTTTTTACTTCAACACTTAATGCACCCTAAACTAATAGCCGCATCAGTAAAAAAAAAACCTTCTCTATCTTGTTCCTTGTGCAATTTTGAATAAACCATGTTAATCTCATAATTTTCTTATCTGTACTTTCTCTGGAAACTGTCTGAGAATCGAGTGAGAATAGCGAGTTGAGACTTTCTGGGCCATGATGTCACAGCGAGTTTCAACGGCCAAATAAAATATATTGTTGTTTGGATAAATTTTATATCTGGCAAACCCGTTAGTTAGAAATGTATCCTTTTGTTTCCATGAAGAAAAATGTATGCAATCTCAAAATAATTATAAATTATACTTTTCATTGCATCGAATTTATTTATAAACCAATTTTACAAATAATCATACCTTAAGAAAGAGTTCATTCTAAGCTTTCACAGGGTATTTTCAAATTTTAAAACTAGTAGTATTAAGCTATAGATATCAGTACAATAGACTAGTAGTCACAATGCATGCACACTTCAGAGTCATCCCCAAAATAAGTCATTAAGTCAAGTCAAGCTATGTATATGACAGTATTAGTTGGAAATTACGATCTAAAAAATACGAAATTTGTATGTAACTTTTATTTGCATCTAATTTATTTATAACCAATTTCAAAAATAATTGTGCCATAAGAAAGAGTACATTCTAAGGTTTCCCGTGATGTTTTCAAATTTAAATACTAATCATAATAAGTTATAGATATTACAGTTTTAACAGAAAAGAAACAAAAATGTCCCCGTTTAGAAATTTAAAGAAAAAACTCACGGCTTAAGACTGAAAATTTGTATTCGTTTTGCTCATTTAGAAATGTCGGTTTTTCCCGACTTTGACACTTAATGCACCCTAAACTAATTGCCGCAATGGGTAAAAACTTCTCCGTCTTGTTCCCTGTACAATTTTGAACAAACCATGTTAATTTCATAATTTTCTGATCAGTACTTTCTTAGGAAACCGTCTAAGAATCTATCGGAAAAAGCGAGTTTTCAATCCTGCAGCAGCAGTAACTATTTTTAATATAGAGAGATTATAGTGTCAAATTGATGAGTGGTCAAGTGAATTAGGATCTGAAAAAAGTTTTTATTTGTTTTATAAAGTCAAATCTGTCGAAATCATGCAGAACATTTTCATGATGCTAGAACCAGGAATTGTTTTACCTCAACTTTTATCTTTTCCCTCTCTTGTCATTTGCTCTCAGCATTTCAAAATAATGCTAATGACTCGCAGTTTGTTCCTTAGGTTTGAATTCATAATGCACCACACTCTTATGTTAAAACACCCTGTTAACATGACTTTCACACATTTGATCTACCTTATTATTTTTTGTCTTAGTGAATCTTTCCAACTCACACTGTTAGAGCTACTGTATTTTTTGTTTTGCATTTGAATTTCAACTCACGTTTATTAGGTGTTAATAATTCCTTTCAAGTTTTCATCTTCTCATAATCCAGATGGTCTTTACAGTTGATAATATCTCTTAACTGTGTCAGAAGCAGACTAACTGCAACTTCCCAATTCATTTCAACTTTGTCATGAAAAGTCATGACACGATCTTATTGAGGTGTTGCATTCTTCACAATGCGATGATGTAAACAAAAATCGTCAAGTTTTCATCAAATTAATATTTATGGAAACCAGAATGACATCCCACATGCATGACAAAAGTTCCTAAACTTTTTGAACAAGCCCTGAAGTTTTAATGCAAATGATATGTTAGTGTAATATGACTGATACTGATGCATACATTAAATTTTTACTCATTCTTACTCATTTCAACATAAATTTGTATTTATCTAGCTACAAACATTCATTTTAATATTTTCCTTAAAAGTATTTCTTAAATTTAATTAATTACAAGATGGCATACTAAAATTTATTAACATAACTTCAGCTTTGTTAATTTACTTAAATTGGTTTGTAAAACAGCTGTATATTGTAATTTCTAGATTTTAAAATTCTTTATTTTTATTTTTTTCTTCATAAATTCCCATTTTTTATTTAAAAAAAAAATTATGTATACTGATGATTATAATTTTATATCTCTTTCTTAGCTTACAAACCATGAAGTCATGAATGAATTATTTAGCAATATCACTTGGTCAGGAACATCAACCCTAGAAGTAGATGATGCAATTATAGTCAGCCATTGGTCAACTAACTATACAAATATCTATGTAAATCTTGCCATATTTATTGTTATGAATGTAAGTTTTTATTAACATAATCTACTTTAAATTCACCAGGTTTTTTCAAAAGTTTGTACAAAATAAATTAATTTCATGAACTATAACCTTTTATTTTAGTTTATAACTACAACTGTGTGTGCCACATTACCAGTTCCTGCTGGAGTTTTCATACCTGTTTTTCGTATTGGTAAATTTCAATTTATAATATTTTTCAATATGAATTAAAATTAAATTGGGGCTTCTGTATAAATTTACTAAAGCAGCTCAAAATATGTTTTTAAGGTGCTGCATTTGGTCGTTTAGTTGGAGAATGCATGGCAGCCTGGTTCCCAGGAGGCATACGTATGGGTGACAATGTATTTAAAATCTTGCCTGGAGGATATGCTGTGGTTGGTAGGTACCAATATCTTATTTTTAGTACTTGATTGTCTTGCAACCAGTGAATATTTTATTGATACAATAAAAAGTCTTAAATAGTATAATTAATTTTATTTTGTTAAAAAATTCTCACATCATAAGTTGTATGTGTTAAAACTAATCTAATTTAGTTCATTCTTAAATTTTCAATCAACCAATTATAACCCAATTTCTCTGTATTAGAACAAAGTATAATCAATTAAAAAGTGGAAAGCAGAAATTGTATCAGCACTCTGATTCTTCATACAGTATACCCTGTTTTATTCATAGATGTTTGCAGTGGTTTAGAATCCACTTTTAGCATAGAATTCCAAGTTCAATTGCCATGACAAGGTAGTAAAATAACGCTAAAGTAACAATCTAAACCAATCTTATCAGTCAATAAATATAGGATAGCTGTTTCTAAACTAGCCATAAACACTATTATTTCATAGGTACTGTCCATTTTTATAACAGTTTGTTTTCTTAAAAACAAGAAGTACAGTAACCTCTTGTCCTGTGTGGGACAAGGACCATACCATAGTGTACATCCTGGGAGACAAGGACTAGCCATAAACACATAAATTGCAACATACCAAAGGGAGCAATATAAAAAAGTCAATTTGTACTATATCTTTTTACTAATTCAGCTCAGACTATTCATAGATGATTGGAATATGCCCTATCCCATAGCTAAAATGTTTCAACTATGGACTTGGGACACTTATGGCTATGATAAATGGGAAAGGGGTTCTCTACATCAGAGAAGTTCACCTGTCTTTTAAAGTGAATTGTCCCATTCCTCAGGCTTCGACTCCTTATTTTTTCTTTTGCCTAACCTGTAATTTACATAAATTGCAACACTGAAATTTGTATATGTATTGTAATTTTGTATAGAACCAAGAAGGGAATGTTAGTCAAAAATGATGTAAAAGATTAATAAATACTTTTTTGTGGACAGCACACACTGTTCTCTTCAATATTTATAACCTAAATTTAAAACAGGGTGTAAAAAAAATCATGATTTTTTTAAAAATCAACTAATCGGATTTTTTTATTTAAATCCGAATTTTTTTATTTAAATTTCTGTAGGCCCTATACATTGTTTTTTCAATAATTATATATAATTTGTTGAATAAAAAATTGAGTTTGTGACATGGTAAATCAATATTTACTTAACATTTGTTTAACTTTAAAACACAAGTTGACAGCCTACATAGTTTTTCTTGAGTAAATTACATCATGTTGAAAAATTTATCAGTAAGTGTAAGTGACAGACCTAAACTATAGTGTGAGAAGTAGAATAGAGGACAGAAATAATCAGACTATAGTAAATTCTAATAATAAAACTGTCGAGCAGCAATAATAAATGAATTTTCACTTACTTTTAATTCATATTGGATCTTTCTTTCTTCTTGCAGACATTTTAATTGCTGTGTGTGTGTGAAATGTATATTTCTACTCTTTAATCTCTATTGCACATCACAAGAATAAGTTAACTGACAAATGCCTCAAAAAAACTTTACTTCCTACTTGTTTTTTTTTAGCTAATGAATATTCCCCCCCCCCCCTTTAGTTTATTATTTTGAATCAAACTGTTGTATACTTCCTTCAAGTGTTTATATTACGAGTGCTGTTCATCGGGAATGTTTATACATTACTCTTTCTGTCATTTAGATTTATGATATCATGTGTGTTTACATTGCTGTTTCCAGTATATAGTATATTCTAATGAGTTACAACTGGCTGTTGCAATCTTTTATAATATGCTGCATTTGACCGCTTCTGTGATTATTGTGTTGTGTATTTACTTAGTTATAAAAATGTGTGATTAGTTGTGATTTAAATCAGTGATTAAAAAAATCATTTGATTAAGATCATGATTTTAATCTTTGATTTAAATCAAGTGATTTAAATCTTGACACCCTGATTTAAACTATTGTTTGCCTTTTTCTTGAGAACAATTACCGTCTTTGAGCAATAAAAATGATAGAGATTGAGATGAGAGTGAAGAGAGATAGATAATGAAGAATGATAAGATTAAGAGCAGATTAGAATAGAGAATATTTAAGATTTTATTAACTTCCTTTCCTCGTATACAATAAACTCTAACTCCCTAGCTTAATTACTTTCGCAGATGACCTTTCTCTGCCAATTTTAAAGAATATAATTAAGATTTCTACTGTACTCAAAGCAACAATAAATTTGGGAACATGTAAAAATGTTGTATGCCCCAATGCTGAATACACTAAAGGGTTCTATTTAACTTTACCGACAAAAATGTAACTATTATAATATTTATATGCAATACAACAATCTGAATTCAATGGAAGTAAAAGGATATAAAAATGAATCTCACATTGAAAACTTTAAAACTTTGGTAGGATTTGGTGGTACAAAATCAAACTGATTAATAAGTGCTAACACATAAATTAATTACTTTTTTATTTCAGAACTTAGATTATTTTAGAAGTAGTTTATCTGGCCTGGTAATCAAAATGTTAACTTTGTTTTATTTTTTAGTATTCAGATAAGTATTAACCACGTAGCCTATAGATTACTTTCACTTTTATTGCATATTTGATGTACTATTTTGTTTCATACATGTTTGGAAATGTTATTGGAAATTTAATAAAATTTCTGCAAAGTACAGTCCATATGTACATTATAGTGTTCAAAATTATATTTGAAAAAATAAAGGTATTTTGTGTGTTTTTATTAGTTATTTCAAGAAAAGGCCGTAATAAATTAATTGGTGCTCCCAAATTCTCTAAATTTATATGTTTTAGGGGCTGCTGCTTTATCGGGGAGTGCTACTCATACTGTGTCAACATCTGTCATTGTATTTGAGCTGACTGGCCAAATGTCTCATATTTTACCTGTGATAGTAAGAAAATTTTTTAAGCTTTTGTTTATTATAGTATCGAAGCATAATCTCTACTATTATAAAGGGAAGTGTGAGTGTATGTGTATGGACTGCCCTGACGAGTCTGGCACTTACAACAATGGGATTCGGCACACAGGTAGTCCAAATTCTTTTCTTTAGACTGGCAACACTATAAAGAAATGACAGATTATAAATTTATTTTTTCAGTTTCATTCTGCAAAGGAATGATTTCAGCTGAAGAACAAAACAAATAAAATTTTAACTGGGTTATGTAGTTCTGTTTTCTATCTCCTAGATCGTTAAAGATACCGTAAAAATTTCAATGGATTTGAAATCTGCGGAAAATTTCACATTAGATCAATACCTAAAAATATGATTTTCTTTAAATAAATAATTTTTAAATTGTAACTTTTGTGTTTTTCCAATATGAATTTTGCTGCCATGAAGAATGACCTTCGTTTGATTCGATATTCATTCATTTTGATTTCCTGAGCAACGGATTCGAGTGAATCAAAAGAAATTATTAAAGTTACGACTGGCGTTCTTCAGTGCTTTTTTCTATCTCAGCGATAAGATAGAATGAAAATTTCAATGGATTTGAAGTCTGCAGAAAATTTTACACCAGTTAGATACCTTATACGTTTGTGATTTTCTTTTAATAAATAATTTTTAAATTAAATATTTATATTTTTGCAAGAGATTGTGACATCACGCCGATTGGATCTCTTCGTAATTTGAATTTGGCCGTATTTGACAATGACAAGGCCTACGAATTCCCATTTCGTTTGCTTCACAAACCAATACCAGGGACAATGCTGTGATGTCTGTTATCCAATGGGCAATGAATTCCCATTTGGTTTGTGAAGCAAACCAACATCACTGGCAACGTCGTGATGGCTGTTATAATAGGCTACGAATTCCCATTTCGCAAACCAAATGAAATTCGTAGCAATCACCGGGGGTTATAAATAATTAATAATTTAATTTTAATAAATAATTTTTCAATGAAATATTTATATTTTCGGAAGAGATTGTGACGTCACATCAATTGGATCTCTTCACAATTCGAATTTAGCCGCATTTGACAATGAGCGTTGCCCTTGGTGGTGTGGTCGTAGCAATCACCGGAGTTTAGCAAACAGTGGTCACACCTGACCCCATGAAAAGAACTCACGGGCAATGCCATGCTGACAACGCAGTGGCTAGTATGTTATAAAATTTTAAATCTGTATCCTTATGTTTATAAATACATGACCAAATCTGATTTATGTTCCTTAATAAAAACTATCCAGTCCTATATTAAACATTTTAAAGAAATTATAAGCATTTAAGAACAGCAATTAAACATACATACATACATATATATATATATATATATATATATATATATATATATATATATATATATATATATATATATATATATATATATATATATATATATATATATAATTAGTTACATCTTTCTTCCTTCTTAAAGAATTTTCATTAAAGATTCACACCGATTGCCCTCACCAGCATTCTCTGCAAGGTGATGGAACGAATTATACACTCTAGAATTATGCAAATTTTACTAGTCAACAGAACGATAAACTTTTATCAGACAGCCTACAGAAGACAACACTCCACCGAAGACCAACTTTTCTATTTCTGCCAATCTGTAATAGATGGCTTTCAAGAAAGGCTACCAAAAAAGACCATTGCTAATTTTCTCGATATGTCCTCTGCATTTGATAGTGTTTGGAGACAGAAACTCATAGTACTTGCACATCAGTATGGTATTGGAGGAAAAGCGCTTATTTGGATAAACTATTTCCTGAGGGACAGAAAAATCAGAGTACGCTACAATGGATGTTTGTCTAAGAGCAGGAAGATCTATGCCGGAGTTCCCCAGTGCTTTGTACTAAGCCCTCTCCTTTTCTTACTATACGTAAATGACATACATCCTAACCTTGACAAAGTTGCCTGCTATGCTGATGACATTGCAATCTGGCACTCCAGCAGAGATTTTCATAAAACTAAAACTGTGCTTCAGAATTCTCTGGATAGAATCGTAAGGTGGACGCAGAACTTAAAACTAAAAATCAATGCTGAAAAGACTACTGTTTGTTTTTTCAACAGACAGGAAACATAGAAATCTGATGGAACCAGAATTATATACTGAGGGAAAACGTATAATTAAAACATCAAACCCGAAATACTTAGGAATTACCCTGGATGCTGAATTAAGATTCACAGAGCATGTCAAAACTTGTGCTGATAGAGCTTTGAAGATATTAAAGATCATAAAAAGTCTGTGGTACAAACTGGGGAACGTCTCCCATGACACTAAGAACAACGTACACCTCCCTAATCAGGCCGATTATGGAATACGCTTCGCCTATTTGGGCCCATGCATCCAAAACCGTCCTGGAAAGTTTGGAAAGCGTCCAAGCAAGAGCTGCAAAAATCGTTGTTGGTGCAGTTTCTTCTACTAACAACTTAAAAATAATCAAGCAATGTGGCCTTGAGAGTCTTGAGAAAAGAACACGTCTTAATGTGATAAAATTCACAAACAAGGCAAGAAGTCGTTTACCTGAACATATTTCTAGGAGAACCTTTCAAAATTTTAACAGCCAAACACGACTGAATAGGTCATATCCTGTTCAATTTGACAAGGAAATTAGGGAAACTCTTGGCCTTGAACATTACAAATTTCTTATCCTTCAAGAGCCTATTGTTCCCTCCGAACTTCCCATGAATACCAAAATTATATTAAACCTTCTGGAGCCATGCAATAAAAAAGAGTTGGCCGATGTTATTAAAGCAAAAGGACTCAGAACTGTTGAGCAGTATCCAAGGAATAATTTTGTCCACACTTACACTGACGGCTCTTCTGATGAAACTATAACTAATGGAGTTTCCGGGGTTTTCCTGACTGCTCCAAGTGATACAGTTCATCAACGAAAAATTGGTACAGGAGCTATTGTGTCCAACTTCACTTGCGAACTTCTAGCTATTGTAGAGGCACTTGACCTGTATAAAACCCTTCCTGCTTCTGAGCAGGCTGAGGGTGTAGTTATTTTCTATGACTCAAGAGCTGCCCTACAAGCAATACTATAAAGAGACTCCTCGATCATCAGCAGAATATGCTCTCACCTAAGAGAAATTCAACATTTGGGGAAGATCTGTACACTCCAGTGGTTGCCCGCACACGTTAATATATCAGGCAACGAGAACATGAGACTGCAGACCAACTAGCAAAAGAGGCTAGAAATCTAAATAATGAGGACAATGTGAATGTCACCCTGCTGGACGCAAATGCCCTAGCTAACTTCAAATTGAGAGAACCTTCGATCCCAGTTAAGCATCAGCTTTGCAATATCAATGAGGATAGACTAATTACCAAAACCATAGCCAGGTTAAGAACAGGTCATTACAGAGAAATAAAGATTGACAGCGAGGGTAATAGATCTTACAGAAACTGTAATAACTGCCCAAATATGGAGTTAACACCAGCTCACATTTTCGATTGTCCAGCAATAATTGCGGATCTATTTAAAGTCGGGGTCCTTTTCTCGGAACCGAACCTGTACGAGGACAATATAGTGGAGATTGCTAGAGCTGTGATAACTGCTCATGGCACCATTTGAACAAGACTCGTCGTAGACATGACATCATCATCATTAAAGATTCATACTCACTTGTTAATATTTTATAACTGTCATTCATTTTTTACATGTTATTAAAAATGAAATCCCATATTGAAAGATTTTTAATGTTACACTATTAATGCTAAATGTTTTTTTTATTTTAAATTATTTCAATTTCAGATTGCAGTTCTGATAGCAAATGCTATAGCTCAGTCATTACAACCATCGATATATGATAGTATTATACAAATAAAGAAACTCCCTTATTTACCATCAATCATTTCCACATCATCACAGTAAGTATAAAAGTTCTCAATTCTTTTTATTTTGAGCATTTATGAATACTCTTTATCTTTGTTTTCTATAAGGTCACATTCCTCGACTTTCAAATATTTAATTGCTTGTAGATAATGTATAAGCATATGACAAGACCTTGAAAGATAACATCGAGAAGTTTTATACAATACCTCTAGTGGCTAAGATATGAAGTAAAGCTAGTAGAAAAAAAATTAATTTGAAAGTTTTAAAACATCATTCACTTAGTAAGTAATGACTTTTCATTTAACACAAAAGTGCTATTTACTTAACTTATGGTTTAATGTAATTCTGTAGTCTTTAAATCTGATAGCCAATCTTGATAATTTTGCAATCACAGCATGTTAAGGTTCATACAAGTGAAAACCCTGATAAATTTCTACAAAAGAAATCCAAATTAAAATTAGGTTTCTAGCCATCAAAGGATATAAATTAGATTTCATATTTTCTGTACAACAATAATGTAATCTTTTTTAAAATTTAAGTCAAAGTAGTACAATAGTTACATAAATGTTTAATGTGACTTAATTTATCATTATGATTTAATAATTATAATTAAATCATAAGTATTTATAAAAGGATATATTTATTTTTAAAAAAGCTATCTGACGTAATTTTGGAAAAGAAGCTGACCTGTTTTTATGTAGTAAGTGTATCAAGCATATTATAATAGGTGATATATCTCCCCATGACAAGATCTAACATATGGGAATAGTATGAGATCTTCAGGGTAGATAATTTACTTCCATTGCTCCTGCTACCAATGTTCAAAACTTACTAGGACAACGTGTAAATTTATACATAATTCTGTACATCATTTGACTTGTTTACTATTTGTCCCCTTCTGGTTCTCGACCTTCTTGGTGTCAACAGACTGTTGGATCTCGTCAGACTCTAGAGATAAGCAACAACAACTATTTGTTGGCTACTTGTTTGAATTGTATCTTGTTTTTAACGAAATTTATAATTTTTGCACCTGCCTGAAAAGATTTACTGTATCCTATTTATTAATCACTATATCATCCATTCTAAATCACCTTCTACATTTACTATGAATTATTCTTTGCTATCAGTCACTAAGTTATGAGTGCTAACTTCAAAGTTTTAACACTAGTGTCATAAAATCTCTTTAAATGTGCCATATATATGAAATATATGTGAATTATATGTACTATTATAAAAAGAAGTGTTTGTGTGTGAGGCGTCCAGACGAATCTATAGAACTTACAGCAATGAAATTTGACACACAAGTAGTCCTAAAAGTGACTGAATGCACCTCGTTGCTCGAATTTTAACATTTAATCTAGAATATGTTTTAATAAATTTTTTTCCCACTGGTTCTTTTCTCCCGTGCGGTTCTGTTCCCACCACCACTCTGCCATGTTGCGTGACAGTTGTCCAATGACGTTACTGGTACAATATTATTTTTTGCTTTTTTCTTTCTTCATTTTAACATGCCTTTTGTATTTAGTGTTGATAAATTTCAGGGTGTTTGCATTTACTTGCAGCTTAGTCTTTTTGCTGGTAGGCAAACCTTTGGAAGTAAGGGACTGCCTAATTGTTTATTTTTTGTTCGTTTATGTCTGGATAAGCAACTTCTGTTGGATTCCTAACATAATGATGGTTGTTTAAATCGGAATTATTGTGCAAAAAGTGTACCACTCTGATGAACTTCTGTGTAGTGGTTCCACGCTCAACCTATTCCGTTAAGACTAATTAATTTCCATTAAAGCTTAGTACTTTGTTAAAACTAATTACTTTATTGAAACTAATTACTTTATTGAAACTAATTACTTTGTTGAAACTAGTTACTTTGTTGAAACTAGTTACTTTGTTGAAACTAATTAATTTGTTCTCTAATTACTTTGTTAATACTAATTACTTTCTGCTGAATACTTTTTCCGTTAAAGCTTATTACGTTTAGTTTCGATTTCGCTGACATTGTCATTCCTTTACATTGTTTGTTGGAATCAGTGAGGTTTTAAAAGCATAACTTACTTTTGAATTTGTATCATTTCTCCAATTTTGTGAATTAATGAGGTGCAAGGAATGAGGCAACATGCCTGTGTCATTCTGGGTGGAGCTAGAACTCATCTCTCTATATTTAAAAAAAAATTGCAGACCGCCGCAGCAAAATTGAAAACTCTTTTTTCGCTTGATTCTTAGACAGTTTCCCGAGAAAGTATGCATCAGAAAATTATGAAATTAACAAGGTTTTTTCAAAATTTTACAGGGAACAAGATGGAGAATGTTTTTTTCCTATTTGGCTATTAGTTTAGGATGTCTTAAATGTCAAAGTAAACAAAAGCGAAATTTCTACAACGAATGAGCAAAACACATACAAATTTTCAGTCTTCAGACATGAGTAAAATTTCGCAGCAACATATAAGTGTTTCTTCATGGAGATGAAAAGGTTACATTTCTAATAGGTTTGTTGGACATAAAATTTATCGCTCTAGTCGTAGCAATGGTTAATTTTTTGCCGCTGAAACTCGTCGTGACCAGGAAAGTCCAATCAGGAATAACGAATGATGTACTATATTCAAGTACCGTAAAATATGCCTTCACAACCCGTATCATGTTGGTTGGTGTCGGGGCTGATCCCTTCAAGAATTTCTATTTTTCTCTTTGAGGGAAAGAATGAGGCAACATGCCTGTGTCATGTTGGGTGCTGATGGGACTGATTCCTTATAATTAGAATTTGTACACCAAGAAAGCCTTGGTTTGCAAAGCCAAAACACACTCACACCTCACCCTCAACAAGACACTTGCGAAAGGAGTGTTGGTTTGGAAAGCAAACCAAATGGGATTGTGGTGCAATCACCAAGGGTTTTTGAGCAGTATCAAGCAAGGGCAGGGCTCCCTAGTTCCGGCAAATTTTAAAATTCAATCTAGAACATTTTAAAATGAATTCAATGAAATTTCAAAATTTTCTTTGGAATGGCATCAGCATAAAGAGATGTCAGATTCTAAATTTATTTTTGCCCGTTTTCATTTTGTAAGGAAGAATAATTTTCCAGTACACGATAAAAAACATAGTTTTGACTTTAATTTGCTGGGACTTCATTCCAATAGGTTACGAATTTCCATTTGGTTTGAGAAGCAAAGCAACACAGGCAATACCCTTATGGCTGTTATCCAATAGGCTACGAATCCGTAGCAGTCACTGGGGGTTTGCCAGCAATGGTCGCCCCTGACCCCACAAAAAGAACTGTCCCAGGCAACACCGTGCTGGCCACGCAGTGGCTTTTAAACATAAACAAAAATTTATTTTGTATAACTCCGATTGAAGTGTGTGTAAAATAAAATAAAATTTACAACTTGATTATATCAGTGGAATTGTGTAACATCTACCTACATCTATCCTTATTTAGAATAAGACCTTATGGTTGTATTCTAAATGCTGAAAAATACTTGATGGTTCTTCCTTGGTCTCTGAAGCACGTGACAAGATTGGGGATGTCTGTTATGATTTTTTTCAATATGATAGAGCAGCTTATCTTCTAGCCAAAAGAGCAAATACTTAAACATATATATCCTTCATACAACTGTAAAAATTGTTATGGTAGAGTTTACATAGAACTTTCCCTTCATTTTTGTTTCAGGTAAGAAAATATATCTGAGAGTAACATTTTTTTCCTGGCTTGAGAGTAGCCCCAACCTTAACAAAATTGAATGGGTCAGAATGAGTGGGGAAGCTTTCTAACTGAAATACCCAAACCAAAAAACAGTAAATCTTGTTTTGTAGCATCGTCTGATTGAAATATACATTCAGAATTAAACTAAACCAATGCTGCATAACAGTTGTTACCAAAGAAAAAGGAGATTTTTGAAATAGAGACATATTTATTTGTCAAATGATTAAAAAGTAAACTAATTACCTAATTTGAATCAACTTCTCAAATTCTCCCAGATATGTTTGGAGCAATAGGTCATTTTCTCATAACAGTGATTCTCCAATGCATAGTGAATATTGATGCATAAAGTTAAGTATTCAATACTTCATTTGATAATTTTACTTGTCATTTAGTAACACAACAGTATTATAAAATGTCTTCTGCATTGCGTACCATCAATACCATTATCATTTGTACAAAATTTTATACATAGACCCACTGGATAGCAAAATATGCTACGTATGGAAAGGTGGTGCAATAATATTTGAAAAAGCTGTATATTCAGCTTTAGAGTAAACTAAAATTCATATTGTGATTTAGGATGCTACAATGTTGGATACATTTAGCTTAGGCCTTTAAAAAAATGAGATGGGTTACTAATCCTAAACACTGTTTTAGTTTTATCTTCAGTAATTAAATAAATAGCCAATATTAAGTTAAAGGATAACTTAAAGAATTTGTGGAAAGTTAACCAAAGAATCCAAATTTTTGAAGTAATTGATAAGTTGATTTATTTTCGTATTTCATGTGTTTTTTAGAGCTCACAATGTATATGTAGATGATATTATGGTGAGAGAGATAGTATACATTTGGGAAGGTGCTACATACCGAGAAATCAAAGCTGTTTTGAGGGGCAATAAGCGTCTACAGTCCTTTCCATTGGTTGAATCTTCAGGTAAACATATTTGAACTCTTTTCTTTTAGTTAAAAGATTGAAAAACCTGTAAGACAGTTTAAATGATCTTTTACCCATTCAGAATAAGCTGTGTCCCATGATACATAACTTTCGAAAAATTCATAAAAACAGTATAAATGGGTGTATAAAAGTGTAGTTTGCACAAAGGATTGCCAAGAAACATAATTTTTTAATGCACACTTCAAAATTTAATTGGTGGAGGTTTCTGTACCAATTGCATCGTGTTAAGCATGCAAGTGAAAAAACAAAGGTAAAATATTTTATCCAAACTGCTAGTAAAATGGGTAAAACTTGTATGTGGCCATTTCAGGAGGATTATTTGCTCACCACCTAGACTCAAACAATTATAAGTGTAAGAACTCAAGTTTAAATAAGTTATCTTAATCTTATGTTGTCATCGGCCACTTTTTCCCAGTAAACCCTTCCATTACCACCAGCAAAGCAGAGAAGCTATACCATTCTTTCAGCACATGTTTTTATTTCTAACAATCTTTTTGAATCATCAGAAAATAATCACTTGAGTAAATCTTTAGGATCTGTGTATGATTACAACAAATGGGTTGGCTGCAAAGGCAAGCTTTACATGTACTATATTGTCACTCAGAGTGCAAACGGTCGTATGTCTAAAAGCTGAATTTTTCAGGAAAGCAAAAAGCTAATTTTTTCCTTATGATTTGATTCTACTATGTACTTGGGTTTTGTTCTTAATATATAGAATCAGCTGATGACATAAGAGATTTTGCCACTAGGTGGAAATCACAAAATATCATACAGCAATAATAAAAGAAATAATGGAATTTTTGCACTTTGAGTGATGATATGCACCATTTAGTTTGTTGAAGATTATAAAGTATACTAAGTTTGTCATAAGTATGAAACATAATAATAGCCAATGAATGCTTATGTTTGATAATTTTTAAAAGTTGCTAATTTTACAATATTAGAATCTATGATATTGCTGGGATCAGTTCAGCGAATGGAATTAATGCGACTGTTAGAAAGACATCTTGGAAGGGAGCGTAGATTAGAGGAAGTTGCAAGGAGAAAATCTGTTGATGAAGGAACTTACAAGGCAGTTCAAGAGCAGCAAAGACGAATGTCTAGGTTTGAAGTTATTCCTGTTGCAGGTCTTGGTCGGGTAAGTTTAAAAACAATTCAAATACATGCTTGCAAACTGCTGTAGAATGTCGAAATTCTACTGTTATAACTGACTGGGAACGATGGAAAGTTTTTTTTCTTTAGATGGACAGCAGGCTAGTTAGTTTTTATAGTGAAGAGCAGTTTTCTGAATTTTGTCTATTTCTGTTCAATTTTAATCTTTCTTATTTATTCATTGTGCTGCCCAGAATTAAGAAAGCCTTTTCATATCCTTCAACTATTTTTACCTTGTGTACATTTTCTTGTACAATTTAATCATTAGAATTAAGAGATTAAAAGTTTTTGATTTCTAAAGTGGTTTTATTAATCCTTAACAAACTACACACACACACAAAGCAATATACAGAATTTTTAATTTTAAAGGATACACTGTAATTATGATAACAGTAACCATAACAAAAAAGAACTGGTACAAGGAAAGCAGGGCAGGCCAATCATCAACATTCCAGCATTTGAATTATATCAAGGTGCATTTGCCAGTCAGCAAGTCTGTCAGGCTGGGCTATGCATGAAGGGGGGGGGGTGGGGTTGACTCTAAAGAGTGCCAGCACTGTGACTAGTAGTCTATTGTACTGTGACTCAGGGATAGAAATTGAATTTCTCACTTGAGAACCCAATTGAGGTTTCATCATGGAAGTTCATTCAAAGAAATAGGTCATCATTTTCTGTCTTTCTTTCTCATTAGTTTCTTGGAAATATTGTTGTGCATGCATTATTTCAATCTCATAAAAGTTGGCCTTTCTTTGTCTGATATTATCCAGCACCATTTCTTTCAAAACTTGTAAAAATCTTTGACTTCACTTTCAAGTTGATCTATTTCTAATAACTTAATGAGAGAGCTTCATCTTTACAGGAAAAAGAATTAATATGCTCACTGCAAACAAGATAAGCTTTGGTTGTGGTATCCCAGTTCTGGCACTGGTTAAAATAATAAATATTTAAAAAACGATTCAAAACGCTCTGGCATTGCAGTTTTTATAAAGTTTTACGAGTTATGCATGATTTGGTCCACATTAATAAAACACTATTAGCAATCCTTCATTCTCACTCAAAGGTTTCAAAATGTATGCAATATGCATATGAAGTGACATTAGGACCAAATGTCTCTATAACTATAGAGTTTAACTGATTTTAAACTATGGTGAGAAAGTATGTATGTGAAATTTGATCAGATGATGCTTTCAAAACAGAGATTCAAAAACACATGTTTAAGGATATCAACTGTACATATATTTATCTTTTGTGGTTCAACTATTTATGGCTTGTTGGAAAGACAAGACAATTTTGTATTACATTGGCATTGTAACACATATATTCACTAGTAGGCCACCTGGTGTTGGCAATGAAAGTTCTTTTTGTGTCTTTACTGATACTGAAAACATTAAAAAGTAAAAACGATTTTTAAAATGTGTCCCACCTCCACCGGACATGTCGCAAATTCGCATAAAATTCCAACTACCTGAGGTATTGATCGGGTGTAAAATTTTCTGCAGATTTCAAATCCAGTGAAATTTTCACTGTCTTTAACAATCAAAAAGATAGAAAACCTCAAATAATCCTTTTTGTGTTTGTTATGAATATCTTCGTTAAATACGGCCAATTTATATCGCGAAAATATAAAAGCTGCTGTTGAAATATTATGTATTTAAAGAAAATCGCATTTAAGGTTTCGATCTGGTGTAACCTTTTCTCCACAGATTCCAAATCAATTGAAATTTTCACTTTATCTCAAACGATCATGAAGATACAAACTTGGACTAAAGAATAAAAAAGAAATAAACGTCAATTACAAATTTCAAGCTTCGTATAAAATTAGACCACCTGTGTGCCAGATTTCAGGGTTAAGTGTATCAGTGATATAGATCATTTGTGAAAACTGACACACAAACACTTCCTTTTATAATAGTAGAGATTAATATTCTACTTACTTGTTAAGTACTGCTTTAGTTGTCTTTTACCAACTTATAACCCATGTAGGATCAAGTATAATTTAAGATATTAGGGGGCTCAGAGCCCTGCTTGCCTACACTCGCAAACCCCCATGTGTTTTCAGATTACTTATTACAGTACCATATTAGTACTCATTTTTTTTTTTTTTAAATCTCTGAATGATGTTTATGTATTGTAGTTATGTTTAAGGTGGAAATAAGAAAGACTTGAAGTAATTCTTTGAAAAACAACTTTTAAGCAGTTTGCTAATCATAACTCTCATTAAACGAAATTCCTATTGATGATACCTTTGTCACAGAATACTTAATTTAACATATAATGAATGCTATTGGTAAAAAACTAATGTATCTTAACTTTTCAGTCCTCTTCTAGAGGTTCACCACCACCATCTCCAACAATGACTCCTACATCTCCTAAAAAGAGTATATTAAAACATTCACCTCTACATTCCCCTTATTCAACTATAACTTCAAGTATTGCTCATGGTAAGAAAGAGTTCTTCTTTTTATCTAAGATGAAATAATTGAAGAAACATAGTGCTGAAAGCTTATGTTTTTTTTTTTTATCAAATACGAGTTTTCTTCCAACCTATATTTCTTTATGTTAGGGAAAGGTAGTGTATATTGAGATTTTTTTCAGTCTCCTCTTCAAAATAAAATTAAATACTTTGGACTGAGAACTCAAATGTAAAATTTTTTTAATTACTTTCAAAGGTTGGTATAAATTGTATGCAGTTTCAAAATGCAGTGCAACCTTTATTTAATAAATATGCGTAAAAAAATAATGTTATCAAAGTCTAAGCAAAAAATTAGTGTTAATTAGTTTATTGTTGATTACCCCAATCTGCCTTGTTCTACCCCATGTGTGTGTGGTGGTAGAACTGTACAGTCATTTTACAAGGACCCTCGTTTTAACAACTTGCAATATGATATAATTGAGAAGTCCCTTGCAATTATATAACACTAATGCTAATTTAGGATCCATACAATGAGTACTGAAAAGGGAAGTATCTCGATTCAGTGACCTTCATTTTGCAATGTCTCCTAATTCATTGAGTTTATTTTAGCTTAATTTTACGGTTTTTGTGTCTTGCCAAAAGCTTTGTCTCGTGTTATTTTGTTTCAATCAAGTGGAATGGAACTTTTTGAAAATCAAGAAAATGGCATTGAATACTTTCATAACATCAAACATTCAGAAAATGACATTTGAGTACTCCAAACTAATTTTACAATGTACAAAAATAACATAATTTTTAAAGAAAATCTATATAGTAGATAAACACTTATCTGTACCACCTTTTTACTTTGTTACTCTCTTTCTTTCAATTTTCAGTATTTAACTTAATGTATTCATTTGTAAATTTTTATTACACTATAGTTCACGTTTTATTTGATACTGTTATTCCTTAAGGATATTTTCATAAGCAATAAAGTTTTTTTTTTTTTTTACGAAATTGCAAAAATTTATGCAGTGCAAAAATTGGCATTCAGTTTTCCTACTCCTCAAGAAATACAGAACAGGAATGTTCAATATAATGTGACCATTTAATATACTTTAATATATTACCAAAATGTAATAAGTAAGGCAATCAGTATTAAGCAGTTAAATAATAGTTTATTAAAGACATATCGTAAGGAAAGCACACAAAATAACAGGATATAAACAAGACTTGATTAATAGCAATACAGTTGCAGTTACATAGGAACAGGTACAGTTACAGAGGTATATCTAAAAGGTTCATAATTCAACACCTCCCCTAAATCCATACCTTCCATACACCTAAAGAAATGGAACAAATAAAAAATCAGACATAAAACGAGTGGGGAAATTAAGTTTCAGTGTCAACTTGACACATTCCGATTAACTCACTCTGGAAACAAAACATTGGTAAAGGTTTTGTGAAAATGTCTGCAGCCTGACATTCACTGCTACAGTACTGAATGTCCAAAAGTCCATTCTGGAATTTTCTCTATTAATGTATTTTGTTCTGTAAGAGTGCTGAGTGTGGTTTTACTATTTGAATAATAACTACCTGCAAGTTTTATATAAACACAGCAGAGTTTATTTTAGACTAACAAGAACGAAACATACACACATTAGAAACTAAACATTACAGACAGTCAAGCTGCGGTTGCCAGATGCATCAGCTCTATTAAATGATACGGTTAAACATAGGGAGCATTTAGATTACACTCACAATACACTCCTTCAATCTAAATAGTACTTGCATAATAACACATTTAAATACTACAAATTACAAAAAAAAAATTAATCAAACATTTTTAAACTGAATTTTTCAAATAATACTTTTTTATGAGGTTTGTGTGGTTGACAAATCTGCAACCTGTTCAGTGGAAGGAATATAAACAACATGAACAGTCCCATCTCTAACTTTTTCTTGCACAAAATGATACTTAACATTAATATGTTTGAGTCTCTTTTGTTGTTCACAAGATTTGCTCACACGAATAACTGATTGATTATGCCAGTTACAGTGCTAGGTATGATAATATTACTGATAGAGTTTGGAAGTCGTATTTTAATACTTTCATCTTCAAAATAGCTAACGAAAATTACTAAATGATAATTTTCTACTCTAAATAGGCATAAGAAATCAAATAAAGGACAGCTCTGACAAAACCGACATTTAACAGGAATACAGTTTAATATCTTTATTACTTGTAAAAAAAAATTTGGGATTGTAATCTGAGTCCTAAAGCAACAATTATAAAAACAAATCACAACATTTGCTTCCCACTCTATGCATGTTACGAGAACTTCAATGATAACAGTGAAATAAAATATAGCTAATGAAACCCTAATTCAACAAAGAAATACCAAATCATTTTTAACTTAAAAGGTAAATTATAAAAGCAGAAAAAATTAGTGTCAAAACAAGCTTCAAAATTTCAACTTAGTATCATAGACATTATGAATTTTAACTAATTACCTTTTCAAATTCACTATGTGGTAAGACTCCAATGTTAAACTTTTCTTCTTCTATTATGGAAACGTGATTTTTTTGTGTTGTTGAATTCTTTTAAAACTCTTTACTTCTTTTGCTGGCTATTGCGATAAATATGAAACGGGAATTAGTGACATACAATTGGGAACAGGAATGTAGCAATGATAGTCAATCCCGTAATGCCTGCGGTCACTTCATTAAACATTTGTTGGAGCTTAGACTCAATTTGAATAACATCATTTGAAGGCACATAAAAGAATTTGATGGTTGAAGTGCAGAAGGATAATAGTTTTTTTTGCATTTAAAATCTGATTGTTGTTTGGTCTCTGTAAACTTGTTCTTGCGGCTAACCGTTTGATAGTTCCACCGTTTCCATCGCATGGGCTTTTGCCATGACTTGTAGCAAAAAAGTGCCATTTTGCCTTCAATTCAAAATCGGATTCATGATGGCAAATGTTGGAAAAGTTTTTCCGGTTTTTATACTGTGCTGAACACCCATCGCTGAAATTGATAAATTTCTTCACAGAAAGAAACCTTTCTTTTATAAAACGGATTACGGCAGTCTGAAATGCAAATGCACTCAATGTATCATGTCTAGTATACTCGCTAGTGACGCACATTG
Organism: Metellina segmentata; assembly: GCA_947359465.1. NCBI lineage: Eukaryota > Metazoa > Arthropoda > Arachnida > Araneae > Tetragnathidae > Metellina > Metellina segmentata. The sequence continues at coordinate 68,169,831 of OX375884.1, forward strand.
AAAGCACTTGAAACCTGTTTTCGTTATCCTTCCCTTAAAATACAAATGGGTGCAGTGTAGCTTGAGTAGTTTCCCAATGGAATCCTTGAATTGCTTCCTGAACAATAAATGAATAATTTTCTAAAAAACTCAAGGATTACAATGCACTCACTCCTCCTGCGAAACAGTCAATTTCTTTTCCTCCAAAAATTTGGACTGTGATTTAGAAATGAAACGATGTTTTGTCAATCCAGACATACTCTCAATAAGTAATTCAAGAAATTCTTCTGTTGACTGGACCTTTGTGATTAGAGTAGATCTGTCGGTCGAAATCCAACTCTTGTAAATAATTTCTTCTAAATTTTGGAAAACCTCAAACTTTTCTATTTGAGCACAAAATTGATCTTTTGGACACTTGTCACATTCTCCGAACATACATTTTTCCTTTTCAATGTTACAAACATATAATTTCATCAGCTCTAGCAAAGAATAATGAGGTTTAATAATAGCGTGTAACATCAGTTTCATATTTTGATGTATGGTGCACACACACAGAATGTGTACCATTACTTCCAGCTAGTACACAATGTTTCGGTCTTAATTCAGCGAATTTACTGAAATAAATATTTGCACTCCCATGCTGTTCCTTAAACTGCTGGTATCCTTCTTTTAAGTTACAAATAATCAACCTTTTTTGTTTTGGGACTTTACCTTCATCTGTGTTTATATTAACAGTCTTTTTTTCCTTGACATAGCCGACTCATGTCATCAGACTTGTAAAATATTTTAACTATTGCAATAATATTGGCAATCATTTTTTTGTCTCGTCTCTTAGCAGGCTTTCCAAAAATTCCAAACGCCTCTTTAACACTTCTTGCTTTCCTTGCTAAATACAGTGTGGTGGTTCTGTTCTTATTTTTTCCAGACTCCAGCTCTTTGGAACAAGAGTTAGAATTTGAATTTTTTCTGCAGGGGATGTTGTTTCAGCAAACTTTGCTTTCAGCTGTTCTATTAAACAATAAAAATCTTCATTACTTTCAGTTGCACATATATTATTAATTTCACTGAGGTTTACTTGCAAAACAGTTCCCGAATTTATTTTAACAGTTGAAACAATTTTCTGTAATTTTCTTCTGCCATAATGTTTTTTTTTGAGGCATGCTGAGTTTACGAACCTTTTTAACAGGCGAATTTCCCATATTCTGTAGGCTGTTATTCAGTTTCTCGTACTGTTTCTCTAAAGCTTCCATTTCAAAATCTGTTGCACCCTCTTCTGCAATAAAAATTTTAACACCAATTTCACATGTGAGACAGATTTTTTTACCTGGCAAGAGCAATCCAGCTGATTTCTTGGCAGTATCCAGTGTTATTATTCGCAGGGACTTTTTCACGGCACGTTTGTGACTTTTAAAAGGATTACAACAAGTTCGTCCGAATAAGTAAGTATACTCTTTCTCATGGCGAAGACAAATGTTTTCAAACTTCCTACCTAATCTCAAATACAACAGATCTCTGGCTTTATCTGTAAGTTCGAAAAGTTCTTTTAATCCAGTTTCTTTTACATAATGGATTTTATAGCAGTTTTCTTGCAACATTTCTCCCACGTCGCAGTTCGAAAGTTCAGGAATTTTAAAATATCTTTTACTTTCAAAATCAGACATAGTAATAATATTTCCTAAAAACTACAAGAAAATCAAAAAGACTTCTCTAACCGACTAATGATCCTTTCTCTGGATGGAACACTTATGGATAACTACTTAAACATTCAAAGGTGTTCGAAAGCTTTCGGTTCAGAAAAAATTATCAGTTTATAGCAAACCAAGCACATTTATCGCCATAGTTCATTTAGCAGTGTTTATTTATTCTATTATCTGTCATTGAATGTAATAGCATATCTTTCAATGAGGAAATGGATGTCTTACTGGCGTGTTTCCGCATGTTTTGATTCATTATGCGATAAAATAAAACTATAGTTTCCATCTAGTTAAAAATGGTCCTGGGACGAAAATAAGAAATTACAATAAAGAAAATTTCAGGACAGATAGTATACATCTGGACACACAACACTGAAAATTTGTGAGTTTTTTGGAGTTGTCCTTCACAGTAAAATTTGTATAAAAAAAAAAACCAAAAAATCGCAGTTTTTCAATTATTTTACTTTTTCATTATTTGTTTTCTTTTCTAAGGAATAGGAACACAATCACTAAATTATACCTAACTTTTAGATAGAAGGGCTTTGTTAAGAATTATTTTTGATATTGTCTTTCCATTTTTAGAGGTATTAGAACAATTTGAAATTGGTATCATATTGGACAAATCTCTATTTTCGCTGATCCCTCAGAACGAGAAGTGCCGGATATTAAACTATATTCTGACATTTCCTAAAAGATTTTTTACTGAGGAATGTAATAATATAAAAATTTATAATTTGTGTCAATGACGTTTTGAAGTATAGTGTCTCAAACAGGCTACTATTAGTGCTAAAAAAATCTACATTTATGTGACCTTGAACTTTAAAATTCAATAAAAAATAAAATATACATTTCTGACTTTTAATATTTGGCAGTTCCTCCTTAGTATATGTGACTACTTTTCATTAAAATCTGTGATGTGTCAGCCACAGACGATCTGCTCATTTTGCGTGGAATGACCCTTATGTGTTTAACATCAGAACAAGTGATAATTAAATCATCAACATATATCAATACCTTAGAAGTGTCAGCAAATTTAAAATACACACAATGATCACTTTCAGATCTTTCAAAATTTTGAGAAGACATGAAACAGTGAAATTTCTCATACCAATATTTTGGTGATTTCTTTAAACCATATATAGCCTTTTTAAGCTTACCATTTTATTCCAGAATTCATAACTGAAGTCTATAACCCCATTCTGGCCTTATACCCCCTTTTAAGAATTATTTGGTCAATAGTGGTATGACTAAAGTTTGCAGTTAACTGCACAAGAAAGCATTTTCTATACATAGGAAATTGTAATGAAGTACCTTACTGAAGTAAAATATCTTATGCAATAATATAATTTCTGTTTGAAGTATGCCTTTAAAATTTCATTGTGGTAAACCAAACAGCATGGTAAAAGTTTAAAGATATTTAAACGATATATATGGAGAGAAAACTAGGTTTACTAGAGTAAGAAGCTTAATCTCTGATTCTTAAATTTTATAGCATTTCTTCTAGGTGTAGTTTACAAAATACATTGGAAATTAAAGTTATATTATATTTTAGCTCTATTGTACTCTCATAACCAAAATTTACAATCAACTACCTTGTTTCTAACAATTGATTACAGATATTGACAGTAAATTTGATTCTTTATATATATAACACTAGAAAGACATGAAGTTGCCTCATACCTATAGAAAGACAGGAGGCCCTGATTCTTAATGAGCATTTTATTACATTATACACCTCATTTTAGGTTTCAAATGATAGATAATAAGAAATATATAATATAATATATATATAATATATATATATATATATATGTAATTTTAGATGCTGCATATAGAGTACAAAGCTCTTAAATAAGCTGCTGGATGAAATTTCTCCTGCCATGTTTTTACTTTCCCATCACTTTACAAAACCTAAGCATTTACCACATACACTGACAAGCCAAAACATTATGACTATCCCCACATTTTTCAATAAACTCATCTGGATGTAGGTTGTTCACAATCTGCTGTTGTTAGTATTCATGCTAAGTAGATAAATGACGATGACACCGGTAGTTGATGCAAAGGTGTTGGTCGTCCACGCGTCATCAAAGAAAAAGAACATCGGAGACTGTCCCGCTTGGTAAAGCAAAATCGGCGCCAGACAGTGGCTCAGCTGACAGCCCAATACAATGCAGGTCCAAGCGCAAATGTTTCGGAACACACAGTTTAGCGGACACTGTTGGATATGGGACTGTGCAGCAGACATCCCACGCATGTGCCTCTGTGACCACGCGTCATCGTCAACTACGCCTATAGTGGGCCCGGGAACATCAATACTGGATCATGGATGAGTGGAAGAGAGTTGCCTGGTCAGATAAATTCCGATTGCTCATTCATCACGTCGATGGTCGTCAAAGGTGGATCAAGTCAAGTGGGGGCCCCAAGTGGTAAAATTTTTGGGGCCCTCAAACTCATGTTAGAAAAAAAAGTTACAAGAAAACTCTCATTAAGTTAGTAACAAAAAGAAAGTGATAAAAAAATATCCTACCCCACACAATATACATTTATGAAAAAAAAAAACATTTTTTTACGTGAATTTTCGTCTTGCTTTATTTATTGCAAATTTGTCAATTATTCTGGCAGTGTCAATTCGGTTTTAAGTTGTTTGCTCTGTATACAGAACGGCTACATTAATTAATCTTTCTTCTCCCTTAGTACTCCTTCAATATATTTTTTTATAAGCTTTAAATCAGAAAACGTTCTTTCTCCTGACGCATTAGATGAGAGAATTGTTAAAAAAATTTTTATTAATATTATATTCGGAAATGTGCAAGACATTTCTTTGGCGGCTCAATAGATGTCTGGTGTGGTTTTTATGATGTCCTCGTTTCTTTTAGAAATAATAAAAAAATGGTCAAATTCATATTCAAAAGTAAAAACATCAATGTCGTTTTTTAAATATTCTTCAACTTTTATATCGTGTTCTTTTTTTTCTATTGATAAATCAAAATCAAAAACTTTTCATTCAGGCTCCACAACTTCATACCGTCTTGAGTTCCTTGAGATAATTCTGCCTTGATGATATCACATGACATAAAAAGCATTGGCTATGAAATTTTCTCTTATTGTAAATTCATATGTGCCCGACTTCTTTGTTTGCATCAAAAAGCATTTTTCTCTTTTGTTGTCTGCGAATTTGTCCATCTTCCACATTAAATGATAGACCTGATAAATCAGCTGTCTCATTTTCGACTTTTTCAAATTCTCTGAAATTATTGGTAATTATAAAAGGAAGTGTTAATGTGTGTGTGGGGACTCTAGTGAGAATCTATGGCACTTAAAGTAATGAGATCTGGCACACAGGTAGTTCGAATTCTATGAAAACCAACATCACGGGCAACGCCATGATGGCTGTTGTCGCATTTGACAATGACGAGGCCATCATGGCATTCCCTTAGTGTTGGTTTGCGAAGCAAACCATAGTTAATATTCATAATTTGGTTTGCGAAGCAAACCAACACCACGGGAAATGCCATGATGGCTGTTATAAATAGGCTACGAATTCCCATTTGGTTTGAGCAATCACTGGGGGTTAGCGAGCAGTGGTCACACCTGACGCCACTAAAAGAACTGTCATGGGCAACGCCGTCTGTCCACGCAGTGGCTAGTTATTGATAAAATTTTCTAATGACTTCAGTAGGATATCCTTTCAATATACTTGTGCGTTCCACTGATTGAAGTGATTTACAAGTAGCATTTATTCTTTGTAAAATAGTATTCCAGTTAACCGTAATTTGGGTGGTTTCAAATTTTCAATTTTTTTCAGAAGTGAAGTCGCTTCCACTAAGGTAATATTTTTTTGTTCTTCTGAACTAAAAATTTTAGTTAAAGCCTCATTTATATTGGTGAAACCAAGTATTATAGCTAATACAGCATTTACTTTTGCTGATGATCTTGTATTAGAAACTCTTTTCTTTGCACTACAAAGACGCTGTCACAACTTTCCTCGAACCCTAATGAAAAGACATTTTAAGACCTCGTGGGCCCCTATGGTATTCCGGGGCCCTATGCGGCTGCTTACCACTGATATTCGTGTCATGATACGCCGTCTGCCATGCGAACAGTTGCTCCCCTCTTGTACAGCAGGTCATACACAGGCTGGTGGTGGCGGTATTATGCTTTGGGGGACTCTGGCACCCATAGTTGTGGTAGAACAGACCATGAATGCTGCGAACTATCTGAACATTGTTGCGTATCAGTTGCACCCTTACATGGCGTTTGTCTTCCCAACTGGAAATGGAAGCGTCCAGCAGGAATACGCTCGGATTGTGTTGGAGTGGTTCGAGGAGCATACTGATGAATTCCACTTAATATCCTGGCAACCTAACTTGCCTGATCTTAATCCGATAAAGCACATTTGGGGTGTCATGGAGCGGCAGCTCAGAGCTCAAACACCACCATGTCCAAATATCTTGACTTTGTGTGACTGCTGCTTAGACATTTGGTACAACTTGTCTACAGTCATGTACCAAGAACAAGAGTGCCTATATAATAAAAGTGGCGACAAGGGACCAAATTTGGACTAATGTGCATGCGCAGCAGTAATTTTTCTACCAGAATCGTCTCAAAGAAGGTTGCTGGGCGAATTAATATATAATTTCAAGAAGAACAAAAAGCATATGATTGTTATAATATGGATACATTCGGTATAAATGAATCACATAAACACTCAATTACATGCGTAATTGATGAGATGAATTGCACAATGCGCTAACTTAGATTGCGGGAAACACCATGTTGTTCAAAAAAAGCTTTTTACTTAAAAAGTTTTCAAATTTATACTGACAAAACACTAAAATAATAATAAATAAACATTCTAGAACATGAAATGGAACATGAAAAAGTTATATTTTCTTTTTAATTTAATATACACATGTTTTTCCCGAACACACAAAATGTTCCCATGTTAAGTCTACAGGAGCTAAGAAAAGTATGTCGCCACTCTTATTATATAGGAACTCTACCAAGAACTTGTGGCGACTATGCTCAGGCGAGTTGCTGTGTTTTGCAGGCCAAAGGAGGTGCAACGCGTTATTGAGTAGGTGGTCATAATGTTTTGGCTCTTTAGGGTAAATGCGTAAAAAGTTAAAAAATGCTTGCATAGGCGAGCAGTGAGTTCCCAATTTTGTAGTGTATAGGCCTACCGACTTCTGCTTTGAAATCAAATAGGAGGAATCACAGAATTTCCGTTAAACAGTTCTTGGCATAGGCTGAGGAAAAAGTTGTGAACCCCAATCAATTGACCTTTAAAGTATTTAGGGAATGTCCTTGCCCCATGCACTCCTTGCATACATTATTGAAAATGAAGAATCAAGTTTCCCCTCCAAAGACATTGACCAGATACTATTATTGCTGAAACAACGATGAGCTTCAGCTTTAGTGCATTGTTGTATATGTCATATCATGGTGTTACTAAAGATCAGACACCAAGCACTAAGTGCACTGTCTTTCCAAATGTTTCTTTTAATATACAAGGTTGTTAACAACATTTCCCTTAAAACATTGTGGATTCCATGATATCCTGCAGTCAAAAAATGTTCCATCGTTTGCCAAACTGTATTTCCTACAGAAGTTTCTTTGAATCCAACTGGGCAGTGGACCAATAATAAAGGATTTATGACATTGATTCTGTCTATGGCTGATGAACATATTGCTGGTACTTCATCTCTTCATCCTTACAAGTTACTTACAGATGTAGAAGGCTGAATTTGTTTAAAAATTATCATCATGAAGACTACTTTCCTTGCATGTATTGTTTTCTTTGGACAATGAATTGGACACTGTCCTGCGCTGATTCTCGAATTTGTTTGCAATATTTCTTACTGGTTACTTCACTACTGTGCACACATCCACGCCTTTCTAGAGTTTTCATTTTTTAATGGGACCAAGAACTAGTTTCAGCTTTGTCATTAAACTGCAAGTTTCACTATTTCCTGAATCCATTTCATCTAATCTTTGTAATTTTTTCAAAATCTCTTTGTATGTGAGCCCATGTCTTCAAGCCATCTTTCTAAATCAAAAGAGTAACTAATTGTATGTTCCTATTCAATATATCATTGAGCAAAGCATTGGGTATTGCAGTTGTTTAGTCTAAGAATTGGGGCTCTGATTGGTGTCGCCAATCACTACTAAATCACATTCATTATGTGACTAATCTTTGCTCGTTGCTGGGGATAGATTTTAATGCTTGTAAACAGAATGTTGTGGGGATGACAAAATAAAACTACTTTCAATGTTACAAGATAGTTATAGCCATAAATCATGAAATATTTCGTACTATCACTGTGAAATGCGATAGGGGCCATTTCGGCCCTTCCCATCTTTCTAGGTGTATGGTTTATTACTTCTGCTTCTATGATAGCTAGGCCAATGCGATTAAATACACATTAAGTATCAGCAAAATCATTCAAAGTCATGAAATTTCAACTTATTCAGTCCTTGGGAACTGGAGTTACAGGGCAGGAAACAACATGCTGTGCCCAAAAGACCTCTTCTGACTTTCTAGAGTTTAATGTCAATAGATAAACTTAATGCATCCAATTTTCTTGCTTACATTTATTTCCTTTCAGATTCCAGGTTGCGAGCAGCATTTGAAGCAATATTTCGAAAAGCTCTGACACTACAAGATGCTAATCCCAGTGAAAAGGTAATACAATAGCTCATCTGAACATATAATTTTTAGGTTGTGTTTTATATTTCTTATGAAGGATAGAGAGAGAGAGATAAGATGTTAAGATTTGTATTAAAATTTTGTAGCTTCTAAAATACATGTTCCATAAATCAACATATTTACAGAACTAGGTCAAACGGAAAATCTGGGATGTACTTGGCAAATACTTATACTAAAATCACTCTTTGAGAAAAACAAGTTTATGATTTACCAGTAGCTTCACCTTTATGAGTACATGGCACATGATATCTATTTTCATGCATTCCTGATTTGCTTCTTTTATAACAACTCTAAATGGTAGTTTTCAATGTTTATCTGTAGTTGCAATGATATTAAGGCTTAGTTATGAATTTTTATTGCACACATGACATTGACATCTGTTATTATAAAAGCCAGCATCTTCCAAGAATGCTGTGAATAGCATCACTGCATGAGGGGAGTAGTAATAATGATCCACCTGGGTATAAGAACATGTGTATTCTTATCTATGATCTGACAGCTGGCAATTTGTGTGCAAAGAGAAAGAAAGATTGATATTTTCTTAATTTCTGAATAATGAGGAAATAGTGATCAGTGGTAGAAAACAAAATGAAAAATAGGAGTTAGTTTCATTTCAAGGAAGAAATATTTCATGGCGTTTGAAGGTTCTAGATTCTATTAAAAGTTCAATAATTTGAACAATGTTTTAAAATAGATGCTTGCTGTGTAAAAATCAAATGTAATTTTTTAATTGTTAGAAATTTTATTCGAAATTAGATGCACTGTGCTGATAAATATAATATAACTCAAACTATTATATTTTGTAATAATTTGTATGTTTTTCTAGTCAGACAGTGGACCTCCGACTCCTAATATTCCAAAGAGAGTGAAGTTGGTATGTCAAACATATACATATTTTTAGAACAAAATCATGTTTCAAAATACAACATTTTTGAAGTTTGACAACAATTATAATTACAAGCTGGGCTATAGTTTTCTTAATGTTGAATTTTGCACTATGTATTGTATGCAAAACTGTATATTCAGTAGAAAGTGAATTAAAAGCTGTAATACTACAACACAACTAAAAACATTAAATTGTTTTGATTTTAATTTTACAATAAGCAATTTTATAAATGGCTTTATTATCATAATTTATTATCCTCTTGGGATTTTTTTAGATTCAGCAAATCTTCAAATTTTTGATTAATTTATATCAAACATTAACAGTCAAATTTTAAATTACATTCATGAGAATTTCTGATTTACTTCACCTCCAATGTAAACGCAGCTTTATTATACGATTTACTAATATGTAAGTGCAGAAAGTTTTTCACAAGTCCTTAATACAGTTAACTGCCTTTGATCATTTACATATATAGTTATTTTTAAAGCTTAATCAAATATTAGTTATGGCTGCTGAATAGACTTCTAGCTAAGTTTACAGTTAGTAAGATGCTTATAACACTAATCAAACCATTTATAAATAAAATATGGTTGCTGTACATCATAGATATTACAACATATCAAGTCATCAACAAAACTACACTTGATTTTTAAATCAGACACTATCTTTAAAAGGGGTACATGCACAGATAGGAGCATGCATAGGCATATATGAAATCAAGAATCACTGTACACATCACAAGTCTTTTCACTTTCATACTGACAAGGGTAAGACAGCATATCTGCCACTATGTTAGATTTTCCTGGGATATAGTCTGTCTTGATACTGTAAGATAGAAGCTGAAGTGCCCATCAAGCTAATCTATCTTAAGTGAATTTTATGTTCAATAACCATTTTAGCAGCTGGTGGTCAGAAGCAACCTTCAATGTATCTTCAAAATTTGTTTATGCCAAAGCTTCATGTTCACAATGATGGAGTAGCTGCACTCCACAATTGACAGCAAGTCACTGGTATACTCATGGGATGTTCATAAAATCATCCTAATTGCAAGAGTAATGCATTGATTCTGAAGATGAATGATTGGTTTGTTCATTTTGTTTTATAATAGGAGCAGTGATCAAACAATTTTTGAAATCTTCAAACGTTTTTTTTTGTTCCTCTTTCTCCCATTTATACTAGTCATTATTTGTTAGATTAGTTAAAGCATGAGAAATATCATAAAATTATGGGATGAATTTCCTGTGCCAAGAGCATATCTGCAAAAATGGTTTTAGCTATTTTACACTCCTTGGGATAGCTATTTTAAATGACTTCTAATTTTCTAGTAATGCCAGAACTTAGTAAATGACTTAAGTATTTCTTCTTTGAACTAGTGAAGTCACACTTTTTATAGTTGACATGAAAATTGAAAATAATGTGACAATATATCAAATATTGCTTGAAGATCATTAAAATGATCTTCAAATATTGAAGACTATACAATGATGTTATATTTGTAAAACTGTCTTTAAATTAGGCAAATTTCTTTATCAATTTTTCAAAAATTGCTGGAGCATTTAACAGCCCAAGCATTACTTAATGTTGGAACTATATCGAAGAGTTCCCTATGAGTCACAGGAAAATTTGCATGCACAAATGAGAGTATGTAGCTTTTTCCATAGGTTCAACTGAAAAAACTTGTCTCAATATGTTGCTCTGTTTGCGGAAAGAAAACTAGTTTCGCTAGAAGCTAAAATTTATATTTAGGGTCATAGATGGCAACACATAAGAATATTGGTTGAGGGGATCTGATTTACATATTCTTATTGTTCACTGAGCTTTTTCCATTGTGTATTTACCAGTTATGTGCATGCTGAATCTGGACTGATTAGTCTTTCTAAGTGCTGTATTTGGTGGTGAATGAGGGTGAACAAGTTTATAGTGTAACTTGTATTAATTATATGAAATAGTGATAGCTTAGATTAATTACTATTGTAGCAGTGTTCTATTTTGCAATATTTGGTAACTACACTGAGTATTCAGATTAAAATGATTAAATTCTGTAATGGTTCTAAAAACATATGTAAATCTAGTTTTTCATGAACGTTTCATGTTTTATTTATTAATTTGAAAAGTCCTTCTGAAAACTAATGTATATCTTATAAATAACTATACCTATTTACAAGACTGCAGTTTTTGAAGAATTGAGGCTTTGAAGATTCAAAATGTATGATGTGCTCAAGATTTATGTTGGTAAATGGATTCTAGCTCTCAGAGTTACTGCTTGAGTTCTCAAATCTCTGAAGTTTTCAATGTCTTCAAAAAAAATTTTGTTTTACAGATGCATGATTTCAGTTTTTCAGTAATAAGATAGTAATTTTCAAATGTGGAAGTAACTCTTAACGAACCTTAACCTTCCTGAAAACTAACAATTTTTTAGTGGTATGAAATCACCTCCATATCCTTCATGATATTTTTAGGAATAATGTCTGATTATACGTCTAGCCATGGCTCTCCATTTTCTAGTCTACTAAACATTTGCCACTTATAATATTCCTATGCATGAATACTTAGTAAATCTTAAGAGTTGAAGTATTAACCCCAATACATGTTCATATATTATTTGCTCTATTGCAGTATTCTGTTTCATTCCCAATAGATCTGTTGGTTCAAACAGACATGCTTACTTTTATGGACAAAATAATCATTAATTGTGTTAAGTAGCTCCCAAGTTATTTTTTAATGTACATTAGAAAAATTTTGTGTTTGTACTGTTTTAGAAGAAATTTGTTTCTTGATTAACAAATTGTCAATTTTCTTTTCCTCTAGCCCAAAGAAAGAGTCATAGACATGTCTGAAGAAGAAGTAAGCTCTATTCTCTATGAAAAAATTTATTCTGTGTGTTATTAGTTTAAGAAATGATTTAAAGTAATAAGCATGAAACAAATTATGTTTTTGCTTTTAATGTCCTAATAAGATTAATTTTTAGCAACAAGCTTGGGAAGAAGACCAGTTAAATGTTCCTGTTGATTTTAGCAAATGTCACATTGATCCTGCTCCTTTTCAGTTGGTAGAAAGAACATCTCTCATTAAGGTATGCACATGTTATACTGCTATAATAAATAATTATTTATAACAGTGAAAACTATCAGATGAGATAAGTTTGGTTTGTTTGTAAAAATCTGAAATGTGATTAATTGCATGATTTGTATGACATTTTTGTGAAGCAATTAAAACAAATTTCCTCAATAATTTAGTTTTAGTCCTATCTTGATACTGAAAACATCTCATCATTCCATTGAACTATTGAATTTCGATTTTAATTGTTTTATTCGTCTAGTAATTGTTCTTAAATTATCTTGTTATGCCCATTTTACCATTTATTTGCTCTCTTGTATTGGTGATCAGTAAAAGGGGGTATAGTTTTTTAAACACAAGTGAGTTTGAGGAATTTTTGTCAACTGTGTAATACTCTTTGTCATAAAACGAAAGGTTTAATTGTTGAATTATTTCTTTTGAAGAAAAAGTATGCCCTAGTGAATATTCTTTTATGAGGAACGAAAGTACATTCTAAAATGGCTTTTATTGATGTGCAAAGAAATCAAATAACTGTATATGACACAAGTGCTAGATTGATCATTTTAATCAATGATTATTATATGTTGGATAATACAACTTCGATATGGCAATCAACCTTAGGTCAGTCAATTTTTGGAACAGATGTGAATGATCATTAGTAGGATGTGTCCATGAATGGTGATCGTAATGGAAAGTCCCCCCGCCAACTCGTTATAACTATCACTTACCAAATGATAAACTTGGAACCAGAATCCATGCTATAGACGACAGTTGTTTCAGCGGTTTTTTTTATTTTAATCTCTTAATTTCAATAGATACGTTCAAAGCCATAAGACTTGACTGCCAACTCAGCGGAGTAGTACTATGTCTGGTATTTAGCTACCCTTGTTAACAGAAAGAACTCAATCAACTATTGATTAGTTTATTGTTTTCTTGTGATATGGAGCTTTTAAAAATTTATATATCTCATTGACAAAATTTGAATACACTGCCCTACACACTAACATAATATATAGATGAAGAACTTTCTCAACAAATTGATATGTTTTTAGAACATTCTAGAAAACTTGTAGGTTGCCATACAAACAAATCAATAGTACTGAAATTTTTTAACCTACATATGAAGAGAAAATACTGTTTATCTTATTGTGCTGACATACAATTACGTTTTACTACAGGACAATACTGAACCTTTAAGGGTTCCTATCTGCCTTTAAAGGTTCATTTGTGAAAATTAATTTAAATTCGATACATCCTTGATGAGGGTTACAAATATACAAAAAGTGATTGGGCATATCAAGGTAGATATAATTGTAGCTTCTACACTAGACATATGTTCATGAAGGTATAAATAGGATATAGAAGCATTATTGATGTAATTTATTAACAAAAGTACCTCACCATAAGCTGCTTAAGTAGAGGTATATGTGAGAAGCATTGCTGAGATGTTAGTTAGAGGAATGCCCCTTTCCCCTGTGGGTCCCTGAAATTGAAATTCAGAGATTGTGAAGTATTTTGTGCTGGAATGTATTATGTCAACAGTGTAAAGCTGGAGTTGGTGTGTTATGGGGTAGTTTAAGCTGCAAGGTATGCTGGCTGTAACATGAACTCTGATATGTATAAAGATATTCTCAACAACAATACTGCTTACATTGTAACAGTTCTACAGACCTGGTGAATGTTTCCTTCAGGACAATTGATGCCACTTATGTTTCCAGGAGCATGTTGAGTTGGTGTACAAAAAATCGGGTAAACCAGATGGACTGACCTACTCAGAATATATGATTAACTCTGGGACATAAATTGGAATGAGGCATATTCTAAGTAGACATAGTCTTTAGTGACAGTTGGTCACCATACACAAAGGAACATGGCTTATCCTGCTTGCTGTTTTTCTAGGGACTAGTGGTCAATTTGCTTAGAAGGGTGTCTGCCATAATTGCTTATTTGCAGTGAACCTACAAATTAATGACATAAATAAAATATTGTTGATCTATTTTCTGTTATAGTGCCAATCACTTATGTGTACATTATGTAGCAGAAGTTTTTATTTTTAAATTTAGAAAAACCTTGAACCTTCACTTGCAAAGGAAGTTATAGGTTACCTTTATTTTAAGATGTTTTAAATTTGAGAATTTTGTGCAGCATATCATAGTAAAGAGTGTCCATAAGGTCTCTACAATTTCAAAAATTTATTACAAAGGCAAATGAAAAGGCAGATTAAATAGAAGTAAAATGAGACATATGTAAAAAAAAAAAATTGCCTCATTTAATACACCTGTATATGGGCACTATTAGTTGCTCAAAGCACATCAAGACGGTGCTCGATTTCTTGCCATATTTGCTGTAGCATACCCTCATCAATGGTGGCAGTGGCATCAGTGATCCTCTGCTTTATATTACTGTACCTTTGTTCACATCACCACATTGGGGACTGCATGTTCATGGGTTGCTAAATGAAACATTTCCAGACGGTGGATTGGAAGGGGTGGCCCAATTTCCTAGCCACCTCGTTTGCCAGATATCACTTCCCTTGACTTCATTCTATGGGGCTATGTTAAAGATATCCTGTATATCATTGCCACCATTGATGAGGGTATGCTACAGCTAACATGGCAAGAAATCAAGTACTGTCTTGATGTACTTCATGCAACTAATGAACCCATATGAAATGAAGCAAAAAAAAACTTAAAGATATCTCATATCTCATTTTGTAATAATTTTCATGTATCTCTCTTTTCATTTGCCTTTGTAATAGAATTTTGAAACTGTAGAGAGACTTTATGGGCACCCTGTATTTAATTTTCCCATAATAAATCCTAGAAGCCTTGTGATGTATTCTACTTGTTATTTGGTTTTCAAATAATACTTGTTTAATTGAATTAGTTTACCAACAAAAATGATAAAGCTCCAACCTCTTTGGAAACCTTAAATTTCAAGTTTTATTTATGTGAATCGATTACATGTTAAAATCGACTAAAAATATAAATGTATTTCATAAAGTTTTTTTATTTCTTTGAAAAACTGCAATGCAACTAACTTATTTTTAAATTAAGAATCATAGGATGTGTTTTTTAATTAATGTACCTCTTTAATAAAGCAATCGTATAATTATTTAATTTCTTACAATAAAAATAGGTACATTCCCTATTCTCCATGCTTGGTCTTAATCATGCTTATGTGACTGCTATTGGAAGACTGGTTGGTGTAGTTGCTCTAAAAGAAGTAAGTAACTGTAATACACAGTAGAGTTTACTAATTATTTTGTTTTATTCTGCTCTAATATTGCCTTCAACACTCCATTAATAATTAAAAGTTTTCATTTTCGAATCTAATCAATGTTAATTGCTATTATCAAAATATTGTGAAACCTCTTAATGAATTGTTCCCTTTAAGTGACGATTTCTAAATCCATGTTTCTTTGGACATTGATATATTTGAACTTAGCTAAAAAAAGATAATAATTATTTTTACGTCGAAAATGCAATTTTCAAAGATTAGTAAGTGATAATAGTGTTTATTAAGTAATTAGATTTAACACTAACTAGTTCATAAGAAACCCAACGATTAAATGAAGCACATTAGTAAATTGTTCAAGAAACCAAAAGAAATACTATTCTATAAAGATTATGTGAAATCTAATGATAAAATTAAAAAAAACTGTTAACTTGTTCCCAAAATCAAAGAAAATAATATTATGTCCAAATAAATTAAATATAAATTTTTTAATCAAAAATTACATTTAAATTGTGTTTTAAGATTTGTCTTGTACAAAATGTATAAAACAAATATTTCTTCAGCTCTTTGTAACCAGAGTGTGCCAAAACCAGTTACAAAGAGTAGGTAGAATAGAATTGTAGTTTAATAAGTCATATTATTTAGAACAATTGAGGCGTTGCAGTTAGGAAGGGCAAACTCAACAAATGCTGCTTTCCAGAAAAACGCATTTAGACGTGGAGTTTTACCACTCTTAGTACGTAGAAGAGCTACTATCAGCCCTAGTTTTATAGGGTTCAAAAGGCTGACTCAACAAAAAAGTTAATATCATTATTCTCTAATATCTGAAAAACCAAAATATGGGGGGAAATTTTTTTGCTCAATGTTGAGTTCGCTCTTTCTATCCACAACGCCTCAATTGTACTACCTGTTATTTTTCTGGGGCTATTTTAGGAGTTATTCAGAGAAAATATATCCTTTCTCTCGCATAGGAGTTTATGTTAATAAGTTCCATACAGAAAAATATTATAATCAAGATTTATTCAATTTATGCTGCTGTGTAACTCTGACTCTAGGTTTTATAACTGGTTTGTAATTGTAAACTGCATTTATGGTACATCAACTATGAAATCGATCCCATATAATTTTTGAACAAAACTCTTAACACTGATCGATGTAGTACTCGACTCAGTATACACTACTGCAATAAAAAGTATAACGAACTTTGACACAAATTAAAAGAAAAATAAACTATTTGCGCAAACTGATGAAGGTTGGAGATATTTTCTAAAGTTTCTGCTGTTATAATGTGCTACTAGAAAAAATAAGTAAATTCAAAATTTGAAGCTATGTTAGTTTCTAATTGTAGCTAAGAGTAAAAACTCGAGGCTTAACCCGGCAAAGCCTGAATTAATTATTTTTTTACAATATCAATTTCTTTCTAGTATATTGTTGATAAGATGCTATTTATGTAGGAAAAGCCTTTTTTTGTTGTAAAGTTTCAATAATATTCTCAAAAATTAATGGTACCATATGGTACCACTAGGCTTTTAAGGGAGAAAATTGTAAGTAATGCAATTTCTTATTGATATTGACCCAAGCGGTTTAAATATATTTTTACCAGTTTATGATTTGAAATTAATACAAAAATACAAATGTATGGCATAGCAGAACACATTTTCATAAATATATAATAGTAAAAAAAATATTCTAAGAGAAGAAGAGAAATATTTTACTATCCAGAAAGCACAATACAAATAATATTACCAATAATACTGGCTTTTTTTATGAAATATAATCAATAACTTTATTACATGGTCTATTTGCAATGTTATTTTGAGTGAAAGTCTAAAAAAAATACAAAGCCCTACGTCGCATTTTACGCACATAGTGTGAACTCGACTAGTGTAGTTTATAGCAGCCCATCTTAAACCAAATTCTTTTGAATTTATTTGTACCAGTTTTTTTTAATCTTTTTGTTATTTTTTTCGTTAGCAGAGTTTGCCAGACACTTCCTTTTCTGAATCTAAAACGGTAGTTTAGTGAATATGTCTAAATCTAAATAATCTTTTCTGTGGGTTTTTATCGTGACGTTTCTATATTTACACGTAACTGGCGACCAGATAAATTATCTGTAAGTTCTCCTTCATCTTCTTCTGCCGAGTCTTCATCTGTAATACTACTGCAACATCAGGAGGTTCAATATAGACATCTTCTAAGTCCGACTCTGAGTTTAATTCATCAAATAGCAGAAGAGCTTCTTCTAATGTTAAATATTTCTGAAAAATGAAACTGTATTTCAAAATAATAAAATATACACATGATTTAAATATACACATAAAAACTGCCATAAGAAATAATATGTTCAAAAATATAGTCAAAGACACATTTTAATTCCATAACTGCATTTTAACCTACAACTCCCTCCCCATTTTATATGTTTGGCTTTGTTATTTTTATGAAATAAGCAATTGAAATACTTTTTTTTTTTTAAGTTTTTTTCTGCAAAATTTTTGTATAGTTATTTTATACATATTTATTTTTTAACTATTCTATTATATGTAATAAAAAATAATAATTATACACTTTTAAAACATTTTTGTATTTTCTAGAGCAAAAATCAATAAAAATCTAAGCAGTGACAAAAAGATAGTGTAAAAGCCTAGTGGTACCATATGGTACCAGTAATATTCCAATAAAAAAATGATGCACATAATATTATTATATTTTTTTGAAACACTGTGCACGTAATATCTAGACATAAACGATAAGTATTGTATCAAACTTTCATTTCTATATGTATCAGTAAAGAGAGAACAGTTGTACTTACTTTTTCGATGCGTCATTTTGTCATAGCCCAAAAATGTTCTTGTTTCTTCCGCTCAAAGTAAAAATATGACGTGTTGTTCACTAAAACTATTACCTAGACAGGATTTTTCAGTCTCTTGTGTGGTGCCATCTACTAACAAACACACAAAATATTTGAATTATAACGAAGAAAATTGTAATATTTTAAGCCTTTATTTCTGGTACCATATGGTACCGCTAGGCTTTCTCGGGTTAACTCACTTACAAATGATACTTCTTTCACTAGGAAAACATCACTCTTCTGCAAAATCAATTTTATATAAAATTCTCTAAATCTGGTACTTTTACCCCTTTGCAGTGCACAAAACTTAAGTTTTCCTAGCAGCGAATCAGGACAAATGTACGTTTTATATCAGGATGATTTTGAATTTTAATGCTTTCATTTAAAAGGTTTATTACTTCAGATATAATTTAATTTTAAAAGGGTCAAAAAGTTTCTCATTTCACTTTTTTTAGAAATATAAGATCTATCATTTATGCATAAATTGTTATAGTGCAATATTTACATGGAAGAAAATGGAATTAAGCCAAAAGAATCAAATAAACCAGTTTTTGTCTATTATTTCTTGGGTTACTTTCCACTTTTCTAATTTGTTTTTAGTGAATAGGTTTACCAACACATCTATTCATGTATTAATGAATACAAATGTTTATCTCGTATTTTAATAACTCAAGTGTATTTTTTTATTTAGTTAAGAAAAGCTATTGAAAACATGCAAGGTGGAAATTTTGTTCGAAACCCACCACCCAATTTTGAAACCACAAGCATCTTAAATAATTCCTATATGACATCAGAATATCCATCAGAACCTCCTTCTGAAGCAGCATCAGAAGCTCCATCTGAGGTAGAAACTCCATCAGAATCTGAAGATATTCCAGAAAGGAATAGGTTCATTTTTAATTTCAAAAATATTCAAAGGACTAATCAGACTTCACCTGTCTGAAATGCTTAGCAAAACTTACTAGTATTTATATATTTTACTTTTCTATAGCTCATAAAATTAAAGCACTTTACATGATTCTATACATCATGTCAAAATGTCTTTCATAAATTCAGCACAATTCTGTGAATTAATTTTTTCAAACAAAAACATTTGGCCTTTATATCAGAAAGTTTTGTACATGTAGATATTTTGTAAAACTGATCTAAAAATTTCCAAATAACCAATTCATGCTCATTGAGTCAAAATATCAATATAAAAGACTAGTTAACTAAAAGAAACAACTCAAAATAATGCCCACTATTAACTAATATTTCATCATATTTATGGGTCTACACATTCAGAATTTTATAGCTCGATTCTTACAGAGCAACTCCCACTTTTCATTTGATCCAGAGAATGGGATTAAATTTTGACTTTGGATCAATGTAGCTAAAATTTATATAGAGTGCATTTTTTCTCAAACTGATTGTTATGACTCCTTTAGTGAAAATATTCAGTCGTTCTCTACAGTGATGATATAATGTTCTTGAAGTTTTTACGTCAATTGAAGCATATCGTTTCTCAGCAATCTCCAAATTTGATGTTAGGTCTTTATTTTCTATCCACATTAATTGGATTTTGTAGCATCCATGATACCTAAGGTGTTGAGATCCCTAATATTTGTTGAGGCATTTTGAGATAAGAGGGATGTGACAGTTAGATGATAAACCATAAATTCTTTCACTGAGTACTTTTCTCATAATTAACCAGCCTAGTCTGGTTTCAATCGCTATTAGTTCACACTTGAATGTGTGTATTTTCCCAATAAAGAGTTCCTCACAAATATCAGCTTCAATCAGCAGGTCAATATCTGCGGGATCATCTTTTCCATAATCCTTTCTTGATTCTTGGTAATTTCACACATATCGCAGTTTGGTTCAGAACTTGAACAGTGCATTTGTAGTCACTGTTGAAACCGCTCGAATCTATATGGTACAGTTGATTTTTTTCCAGTGTTGTACTTTCAAATAAAGAATGAATTGTCCTTGGTCCCTATTAACTCATAACCAATCTCATTGACAGTTTTCTTCAAGATGTAAGATAACTGTAAAGTCTCAAGAACTGCTGAAAAGTTGTGCTTTGTCAATTAAATTGGAATTTTGTTGCTTTCAGAACTTCATTTTTCTTTGGGTTTGTTGGTGATTCTGATTAGATTATAACCCAATGTTTTTGCCCACAAATCAAGAGTTTAACATTCAATTTACAAGTCTTTGAATGATGCCAAAGCTTCAAACAAAAAAAAAACACATTTTCTTTTCAATTGTTCTGTTTTTTTTCCAGAGATATTGTGCTTGAAAACATTATTTGCTTTCATGCAATTTGCAACAAAAATACAACTACTTATTCTTTTCTTCACCTGTAAATAAATCATTAGCAGTTGGTATGTATTCCTCATTTTTCTGAAGCAATTTCTCAGTCATTAATTGTTTAAGTTCACAATCCACGATTTCCATTGAGATACATTCTTCATTCTCTACTTCATTTTGAATCAACTTCATAAGATCATTGAGAAGATCTTTTGGAACGTCTTCTAATTTTAGTTGTCTCTGCCAGACTAAATAGTGTAAATAATTCTCTGGTGTGAAACTCCAGTAAAAATGTCTTCC
This sequence comes from Metellina segmentata, assembly GCA_947359465.1. NCBI lineage: Eukaryota > Metazoa > Arthropoda > Arachnida > Araneae > Tetragnathidae > Metellina > Metellina segmentata. The sequence goes on from OX375884.1 coordinate 68,190,833, forward strand.
TTCCCAAATCTGAATTTAAAACTTTTGATCACCTTAAGTTTTAACTGTAGTTCAATAACTTTAAACCAGTTCTCAGGCTCAGTAATTTGGAATAGTGCACTGTAAATGATATTGGAATTTACTATCAGTGTTCTTATCTTCATAAATATTTTCAAGCATTGGCTAGAACGATAACCAGGCGACACTTCCATCATACTTTCAGAGTCGCGAAAGTTTGAATTTTTGATCTTCTATTGGCAAAAATTTGAAACACTTTAGATTTCTTTAAATCGTTTGTTGAAAAAAACCTTAATTTTATATACTGTTTTGATAGTGCTCAGTTCACTTAATTTTGTTTTCGAGCTTTTCATCTGTAGTTTCCTTAGTTGCTATCAAAAGTTCCAAAATTTCTTGATCTAGTCGTTGTAGTTCTAAGAACTTCAAGTTTAAGTTTTTGGACTTAATCCTATTTTCAAAAGTTCATCGGCATCCTCTGAGTTGATACCTTCCGTGATCTGGTTATTAAGCCATGTAAATAAGCTGCACACTATTTCCAAATGTTTAGGCGTACTATCCACTAGCAGTACCTGCATGGCATTGCCCCTGACAAAGTTGAGCTTTTAAAAAATCAACCTTACTTATTCCGACAAAACCAAATTAAACAGTAATAAAAAATTTGCATTAATGGTGAACATTAAATATTGCTATACTTTTAAAAAGACTTAAAGCTAAAGAAATAAACATGAAACAAAATTGCAGAATTGATACAAATACAAAGGTAAGTTATGCTTTTAAAAGTCGAAACACTAAACCTCACTGATTCTGACAAACAACTTAAATAAAAAATAATAAAACAATAATAAACAAAATTACAGAAATGATACAAATTCAAAAGTAAGTTATGCTTTTAAAAAGTCAACCTCACTGATTCCGACAAAACCATATTAAACAGTAATAAACAGAAAATTGTATAAATGATAAAAATTAAATATCGTTTTACTTTCAAAAAGCTTTAAAGCTAAAGAAAAAAAAGCAAGAAACAATGCAATCTGATGCAACTGAATTGGACAGTTTTGACTCTAAATCTCACCAATTCTGACAAATAACGTAAATGAATGACCGTTATTTTTTTAAATTTACACAAAGTAGAAAGAAAATCCATTAAGAACTGGAAAACAACCAATGAAATCAAAAGAAAATAAATTGCGCTTGGAATACCATTGGACCAGTGACGTCATTGGACAACTATCATGCACCACGGCAAAGAATAGAAACTTGCTGTGCATTCAAAAGAAGCAGTGTGAAAAAAAAGCTAATAAATTAATTTTTAAATGTTATGGATCAAATTTTAAAATGTGTGCTTCAAGGTACATTTGGTCACTTTTAGGACTACCTCTGCCAAATTTCATTGCTATAAGTGCCATAGATTTGTCTGGACACCACAGACACACTCAAACATTTCTTTTAATAATAGATATTTCTAAACTACTCAAAATGACAGCACACCTTTAAATATCACATCCAGTGTCATCACTTCTTACAAAACTCCTTGAAACAAAATATTCAGTTCTCTTGAAAAATATACTTTATTTAATCTGACTCCATAAAATGCTGCATTAAAATATTAGCATGGCTGCCTCATCAAATATCCCTTTTAGAATAATTTTTCCGTAACACCACCCTGTTGCCATTCTTAGAAAACCAAAATATACAAAAATATGACAGCTAAATCTGCAAACAGTAATTCGAACTATTTGTAACACTCATGTTGAGTAATGAGTTATTGAAATTCAGAGCCCCTGATGGTAAATGAATGCTTGACTTTTTATATTTTTCAAAATAGCTGATAAAAGTTATTCCTGTGTTGTATTAAACTATTTTCTTAACCAAACAGAATATACGTCATAACTTTTATTAAATTTGTATTTGAAAAAATTTATATGAATTTTAAGTATGTAAATTTTGATGAATGGATCCAGCAATGTCTGAAACTTAGATGTGCAAAATTTTATTTTGTTTCTTTTTGGCGTTATTTAGATTCAATTCTTTATTCGAAGCTAACATTTTGACTCATTGGAGCCGTCTTTCTTTATTAAAAAATTATTTGAAATAATTGAAAAATTTATTTAAATTTTATTAAAATTATTAATTTATAATATTAATAATTTATAATAAATTTTATTAAAATTATTAATTTATAATATTAATAATTTATAATAAATTTATTTTATTAAATTTATTAAAAAAATTATTTTAAATAATTTTTATTGTTGTAGAAGTAATTCTTTTATATGCTGTAGCTATTTTTCAAGGTCAAATGTTTTTTTTTGAATGCTGCTACTCATCTTCAAAATCAAGAATGCTATTTTAATTTGATAAAATGTTAAAGGTAAAGTGTCATTCTTTATGAATCTGGCCAAAGATTCTTTCATTTGATCAGAATTACTTTTGTTTAATTAGCCATCTGTCTATAAAACAGTAATTGCTTTGACATGACCAAGACTTCATGCATAGTGGGATGCATTTCATTCTATGTGAACAGGAGCAATAATGTGTTAAAATGTGTTTACCAAAGTAAATAATTTTGAACTTTTCCATTTTTCAGTGATGATTCATATAATGTCAGTTAATGATTGAAATGTTAATCAGACAGTTTTTAAAATATAGTATAATGTTTCATTAATTGCAGAAATTTAATTAAAAAATGTCAAAAGTAGTAATGAAACTTGAGGATTAAGGGAAAAAAGAACATATCGGGTTGTAGCTCACAAATATTCTAAGCACGACTGTTGAGACTTGTATTTTACAATCTTTATTAATGAAATGGATCCATCCATTATGGTGAGAGTTGTACAAAAATTTTATAGTTAGCATAATCTATTTATATGACAAATCTTGTAGTATTGTTCTTGAACTGGATTTCTGCTGCTCATAGACTATTTAAAGTTAATTTCTATCTATTAATCTTATAATTTAGTGTTGAATTTTGATGTCTCAATGAATCTTTTATCTCGAATGTTGTTTTAAACTAGATTATTTAACATAAAACTAAAATTTACTCGATTTTAAGTACTAGTTGCATTTTTTAAGGTCTATTAGAGAGAACATAAGAGGCATATCCTATTTGAGACCCAATCCCTTATATATATTCTTAGGATTTATGTAGAAAATTCTAGTTGACAACTTATCGATTTTAATTTCTGGCATCCTATGCTTAAGATTGTTACATGATGCAATGTATATTATGAAGAATCCACTTTTTGAAGGGTAGGATCTTAAGGTGAATTCTGAATCAATTGGTTGTATTTTGAGTATTTATAATAGTACGAAATAATTTTCATTAAGTATGCAAGAGTCTTTGAGAAATTTGTTTTGAGTTCTGACTAATCTAGTTATTTGAATTAAATTGTAATTTTCGGATTTTTCCAACTTCCACATATTTTACTTAATTAAAATACTGACTTAATAAAACTATTATGTTGGTATGTTAGGTCCTCTCACAGCAAAAAGTGACTGGAAGAACAAACCAAAATCTTTTCTAGAGATTTATTTTCCTGTCATGATAGCATGTTCTGGCTTCATTAATTATTTCTTTAACACACACATCTGAATTTGTAATTATTTTTACAACCTAAGTTGCTTATTATACTGATACTAGGGGGGCCTGCACCCCTGCTCACTAGCGCTCGCCAACCCCCGAAGGATTACTTTGCTGCGCGAACCTCGCTCGCATCAATAAAGACATTGTTTACAAAATATGATATTAAAAAAAAAAAAAAATTCAAATATAAATTTGTTGTACTACAGAAAAATTATGCAGTACCTCTGGAATCAGAACTCAAACAATTTGGAAATCAAATGAAAACTTTAAGCAAATTTTGACTCGAAATGTGACTGCTGCTTTGGAAATCGAATACCCAACGTGTCGTTTGTGAGCTGCAACAACTCGACTAATTATAATTTTTTTTTTCAATAACATTTTATTCGGTAACGCTATAAATTCAATTGAGGCACGAGGCTTCGTGGTAAACAATCATACAGTGTGTCCAAAATGCGATAACAAATAACGTCTTTTTTGTGTGCCACATAAGAGAATTATGTATATAGATTGTTGACAAAAACTAATTTCCTATTATTTTGTTACATACGTTTTATAAATAGTAATCACTCGTAAAGTTGAAATCTTTAAAATTATATTTATTAAATTCTGCAAAGCTTCAAATGGTATTTAATCTTAAAGAGGTTTTGTACAAAATGTCCTTTAAAAGCCTAAATAATGCTTCATGTTTTCATAGCTATTAAGATATACTCTTGTATGTTTAATTTATTTTTGCTGATTGTGTGATTGTGCACATTCCCATTCAAATTTTCAACTTATAATCTTTTACAATGTTTTTCATTTCAATTTAATAATTGGACTAATTCATGAATGATAAATTGAAATATGGTTTAATTTCTCCATGCAAGATAAAATTTGTGTACTTGGCGAATATAGTTTTGTTAGGTTTTATTTAAAATATGAAATATAATTTGTTTCTTTGTAAAATAACTATTTTTGAATAGTTGAATTTTAAAATAGATGGAATTGTGTATATTTTTATATTTCTTGAGTAAGCAGAAATCCACTATCTTTTGAAACTATCAAACCATAAGAAGCAATGTGTGTGCCAAATATTTTTATTTCTTACTCTAAAAAAATACTCTTTTCGGCACTTACTTAAATATTATAAATTGTTTATGTGGAGTATTATTTTTAATTTCTAGTGCATTTAACAGCTTGAAAGTACGACTAATTAACTAATTACCATTTAAGCAAAATATATATTTGTTACATACTTTGGTTTTTAATAAATTTAGAAATAGAATTAATAAGTGGAGTGTATTTTAATCATTTCACCTTTTTGTAGAAAACACAGCAAAAGTTTGTTGAGTCTGAACAAGTTCTTAAACTTTGACATTAGTTTCTGTGTGAGACTGTGATATAAATAGAAGGGGGAAAGTTGACAAATGCTGTTGTATCACTTAATATTCGGTTTAACACATGTTTTCTCTGGAAACAAGAATCCATACAAAATATGCAGTGGTGGGTGGAAGGAATGTCATAACTAGAATCTGTTTAATTCTCTTAAATTGCACACACTTTAAATCAAATATTAAATTGAAAAATAAATTATACAATACAATGATAAATACTAAAACTGGAAAGTTAAATTAGTGAAATAGCACAAAATTTGAGGATATTAATGATTATAGCTTAGTGACAAGTTAAAATGAACCAACATTTTTTGTATGATTTATTACTTAAAAGTTTTTGTTAATTGTTATCATTTCTCGATCAATTGTTTCTTATGAGAGGATAAGTTTTAGAAAATATGCTGTCCTTTCATCCCAACCAGAACTATCAGTCCCCTATGTTCCAACATTAACACCTGAAAACTGCCATGCTGTTACGTTCTAAGAAAATCATTAAAAGATTTCAAGGAAATATTTTTTTGAATAAGTTAAATTAAATGAATGAATAAAATTGTATCAAAATTCTTAAAAAGAATTTTTATTCTTTTTCGGCTGAGCTATTTTCTAAATCTGGTCTCTCACTGCTCTAACTTGTATAAAACATTGTCTAAAGCCCTACTATAAAGAATCAGTCAAACTTTTTATAAAACAAGTTGCTTTCTATAAAAAATTGAAACTATGTATTAAATTAATTTTCATATTGTTCCATAAATTATAAATGTCTAATTTTTTTATACTCAAAATAAGGAAATTGCAGAAGACATTGTCATAAAATCTATCATATTGTCCAGTAAAAGACCTTTTTTTAGTTTTGCATCTAAGAACGTAGTTTAAATGACTAATGTATTGGTTCATTCATTTTAATGAATTTATTTTGAGTTAATTTTTCTGCAAATACGATCTTTAATACTAAATTCAAGCTTTTGAGATATTGTATATGCTGGCAGACATGTACATAAGATTAACTGTGGTTTCATGTATTTTTCTTCCGGATAGAATTAGGGAGCAATCAGTGTTATGTCACAAATGTGTAAAAGATAACTTGTTTTGTTTCAAACACTGAGTCTCATGCATTTATTAATATAAAATTGAATTTCAAGTTTCCTTATTTGTTATGGTATATAAAAGTTATGTCAGTTGAATGTAGTAAAAGTTTTTAGCTTTAATGTTGGAGTTTGATTTGGTATTAAGGATAGTCTGCATTAAATTAAGGAAAACATGTATTATTTCTGATATAAGTAGTTTGTATCTAATGCATTATTGTAATTGGGATTTAAAATATCACTTTTTGTTTGAAGTGAACAAATGAGACAAAAATATTTTTGTATGAAAGTTATGACAAAGGCGTGTCATAACAATTCCATTTTGTACCATACATATTAGTATGTTGTTATCTTTGTATTATAAGTATAGAATCGTTGAGTTCGTGTAGTATATGTTTTTAATAAAAACACATGTTGAAAATTTTTACATGTTTTAAATTAAAATTTACACAACATATTTCGCAGGAAAGTAAAATATTTTAGCTTTTCAAGTCTTCTAAACATTTTATAAATTTAGTAAATGTTTCAATAAATTTCTTACATGTTTTACTGAGAATAATTGATATAATCCATGTGCATAATCAAGTATTGATTTATATTTTAAACTGCTTAAATGCAGTTTACTTAATTTGTTTCCTGAAGTTTAAGCTGAATGCTACAAATATCAGAAATGATGGTTAATTCTTATGTGTTTCGAGTCCCTTGTTTTCTTTGATACATGTATGTCTATTCACATACAAATACATGTTTATTTTCTAACCATTCTTTTTATTGTGTGTGTGATATGCCAAATATTTATTCTTATTTCAGTGAGTTTTTAATGTGTACTCAAATGTATAAATTTCAAATGATAAAACAATTTTATTTTATTCTGTTGTAAATTTTTTGAAACAATTATAATTTTTTATTCATAATTGTGATAGATAGTTGGTGCTCACATTTGTTGAGAAACAACATGGAATCACTGTGGTATATATATATTACCTTGTAACCTCATTAATAGTATTTCAAAAAGCTTGAAATACTTCTGGTACATTCCATGAGACAACTTCCATCCTTCTCTGTACAAAGCTGAATAAATCATTTGTTTGTATCTCTTTTATTTAAATTAATTTTTCTCTAACACTTACATGTAGAACCAAAGCATTAATTATTGACATTTTTTGCAAGCATCAATGCAATAAAAAATTAAATGCTGTGCTTTTGACTAAGCAATACTAAATTTTTTTACATTATACAAAATATTAGGCAAAATTTCAAAACATCACTCATCTTTCTTATTAATTTTTTAAAGATATTCTCTGATTCATATTTTACAATTATAATCCTTGTAAACAAAAACTTTTACACATTGGTGCAATTACTATTTTTGAGCAAAAAGTACTAAGAGAGAGATAATAACAGTTTCAATATAGAATTCATCCTAGTTTTTCAATTAAACGAGGTTCATAAAGTATTTGTATATTTAATGTTTCAGTTAAATTTTTATCGAAATTTTATAGAAATAATTCTGATACAATTAATGATTGTTATTTTTAGAAAAACATACTATACTAGATTGCGACGTTTCTTGGCACAGACGCCCCGCCCTCGCGGAGTGGTAAAGTGAGTGATCCGGCTTCTGTTGGGTTGCATGCAGAGGTTTCGAGGAGACGTCACACTTACAAGCTTCCAACTTGGCGCATTAATCTAATTTGGCCTTAAACTTAGAACGTAAATGTTTTGACAGCTTGCCTGTAGGTGATATAAGAAAAGCACAATTATAGTAGTTTTATGATATTTTTAGAATTTGCAATGGTATTTGCTTAGATTATTGCTTCCTAAAAATTTTGAAAAAGAAGTATCCCAGGTAGCAAATGAAATTTTTAAGGTTGTCATTGAAAAATATGTACCGAGGTGTGGCCCCAGCGTGTTATGTTACTGTTCGAAAGAATATAATAGAATTTACCGCAGTAAATACTTGCCTGAAATTTAAAAGAAGCTTGTACTTCAATTACTTAAAACTTGTATTTTAATATAAGTTTTATAGTATCCTTAAAGTTGTGATTTTTCCAAAATGCTGCAATTTTTAGCTGTCACTTTTCTTGCCGGGGTGCGATATGTCCGTCAATATTGCCCAGCGTAAAAATGACCTCCTGGCAATAATACTAAATATCGGTTTTCGACATTGATAAATATTTTTTTTTCTGACATTGCTCTACGAGTTACACGTCATTGCTCAATATTAGCTTTACGATACTGCTACAGAATTTCCTTCTGCGAATCGCTAGGATACCATTCGATCAATTTCTGAAACACATTCATTATGATTGTCTTTGCACAGCTTTTCACAGCACTGCCTTTCTTGTGTGGTGTAAAAGCGTAACTTCTAGTAGAATCCGGAGTTAATTCCATAATTAATCACAAAATACACAAATGTCGATTCAAATTCTAACAACAAATGCAACGCACGTAAGCTCAAAGATAAGTAAATACTAAATATCTGCCAATGTCGCCAACAAGAATCGAGAGCGCGCGGAAAATGCTGGTTGGCTCTTATTGGCTGGCGCGCGATTCTAAATGAAATTACTACGCTCCACGTAAAAGGCAAAATATTCAATATTTCACGCTAATTACGACAAAAAAATAATTATATATGTGTGGGGTTAACAAATTAATCACATTTATAAGTTGCAGTGCCTCATTGCACTCAAATATCGGACAAGGCGCTGGGAACTATTTGTTTCGTTTGCTCTCAGCGTATTCCTATTGTGCCAAGTAAGCCTGTAACATAGTATAGTTGATGACTTTGTGATAACTTATTTTGGTACTGTTGAAATATCTGAAAAAATATTTCTTGATTGCAGGATAGTTATGAGGTTAAGTCTAAATTACCATATAATAACTCAATTACATATTTGGATGTAGTAATTGAAAAAAAAATTATTTCAACTGCTACATCCAAAGCAAAGCCTTTATATAAGTGGAAAAGTTAATATTTGCTTCAAGAGCTGATTAGACTTACATGTACAATTAGTACATTTTGAAGACTCCAAATCAATTTTATTAGCCATTCTCATGCCTTCATAATGTAAGAATTTTGATTATTTGAATAAAATAAAAATGTAGCAAAACAACTGCCAATTTATTAAAATTTGAGATATAATCATGCATGAAGGAATGAACAAGCTATCTTGCTAATACTGGTTCAGAAATCTCATTTACAGCTACCTATGTACTGTCATGAAAAAACAAATGTTTTAGAATTTATTAGATCCTTTTTAGAGTTTTTAATGTTTTTCAAACATTTTACACAAATATACAGATAAGAAACGATTTATTTTTCAAAAAATATCAAACATTTTGACTTGGAGACAAAGTTTGTAAAGGTTAAGGAATGCATAGCACACTATCTGTAATTAGGTGCTATAGATCTAAATACAGAGAAATTGATATAAAAATGTCAGTTATCAATTTAAACTCCACAACTTATTCTTTAAAAAATATTTATCCTATTTAGTCACTTTTCCCCAGGTTTCCCTCTTCAAGCATGAAAAATTAGAGCCTTTTTAAGTCCACATGTGAAGAAACTTGCACGAGTACTATGTATGGATATAAACCCTGTATTATATACAATTTTTATGTAATCTATAAATATGCCACTCATTTTTGATACTTGACCTTAAACGAGTATCCAGATTGTATTTCACCATTGCAGGTGAAATACAATATGCAGTATTGTAAAATATTAAGTCTAGGTCTTGAAAGCTAAAACTAAATATCAGACCTAAAGGCTCAAGGAAATCCTTTTCCCATCTTTATTAACACTACTTTGATTTAATTATAATACAATAAACATAACAAAAACTAACAATAATCCCAATTCATTATACTTTTTCAGAAATTGAAGTCTTAAATGTGTTCTATGAAATTCAATTAATAAGTTTCTAGACTGATGACCTTCCCTATCAATGGGAATGATACAGCTTTAATTTGTGGCTGGTGTTAATACATACAATTGTATTAGCACTAAAGAGAACTTAGCACTTAATTGCCTGTAGTATTTTTCTAAGTAATATCATTAGTCTGGGAATTTATTGATTACACCTTGTATTAGCATAGAATCAACAAATATTCAGATTGCTTTTTACCACTTTGAATATAAAACAGCTGTGAAACATGTAAAATGTATTTGCAAATTTTTGAAACAGTAATTGATACCAGACAAGTATAACCAGATTTTAGTTTTCAAACTTTATTATTTTCAGATTCTTAGAAAAATTATGTATTGCACTAATAATCATGTACATATTTAGGAACTTTGAAATATAATTCACAATGAGATGCACGACTAGATTTATGTATCATAATACATTATAAAAATGCATTGAAACGCTTTCAAAATTGCAAGATTTTGAACCAAGTCAATTACAATATGAAGATAATCTTTTAATAGGAATTCAAACAATTTGAATGACTGCTTCAAAATACACATTTACAAGAATCCAAAATACAGCAATTTTATTTGTAAATAAATTACTCTATCATAGTAAAAAAGTTTTAATGACAATACTTTCAGGCATTCTTAGAAAATTCCATATAAAACAATTGATGAAACAACCAAGTTTTAAAAAAAGTACAATATACCTTCTATTTTAAAATGTTAAGACTGAAATTTTTTGAAGAGAACAAAATTCTTTGATATCTACAACTTTCAAGCAATTTTTATAAAATAAAATTTAATCAAGAATTAGAAAACAGATTAGGCACTATTATAAGCAAACATTTCTCAAAAATAACCCTCCTTGGCTTTAAGGATTTATTCACTTTACATTTAATTAAAATTACAAATGGGAAAAGAATTGCTTTATAACGTTAAAACAAATTGAAATCTGTACGAGAAATATTAAAATGAAACACAAAGCTTTAAATGAAAAATATTAGTTTTCAATGGAATATACCTTTGTTCATCCAATTCGAATTGAAAATTCGAAAAGTGAAACACTTATATATGAATAAATGTGCAAATCTAAAAATAAAATGTGATGTTTATGGGACACCAGTTTTTCATTCAGGATTATTCATTAAATAAACAATTGAAACACCAAACAAAGATAAACCTACCCCATTCATTATGGATTTGACAAGTGTAATGGAATCAACACTTATAAAAGCAAAAATGACTAAAATAGGTGGCCTTCCTATTTCTAGAACTCATTAACTAAACGAACAAAAGATAGAAATTAAATCAAAAGTATATTATTGTGACAATACCAACAGCTTTTCACTGTCCCAAATTAGAATTTTTAAGAATCGGTATGAACTTTAATAATGCTCTTCAGTTTTTAGCTATGCTGTCAATATACTGTAGTAAAATGTAAAAAATACATTTGCCCCTACTAGACATTCCATAGGTATCAGTGGAGCACATTGTTCATCAAAAGATTAACTAGAATACTTTTCTAAACATTGTTCAAGTGATAAAGCACTTAGGTAAACAATACTCATTGAAAACTTTGTAGTTTTACTGTCATACAAGGCAACCATACTGGCATGGTAAATAAGGTGACTTAGTACCTTCACTGACCTATTTCATAGAACCAAGGAATTCAGATAAGATTCAAAGGCAGCAACTACCAAACTAAAAAAAAAATTGGTACTAAAAACTATAGGTATATGGCATATAATGGTAAAAAACTAGAATCTTAACCCTTGGAGCATCACAAGATTCTAAGATCCTATTGATTTTACCCTACAACACATTTAGTGATAAGATCACCAATATACTGGTTGAAAGAATCCAAGGAGAGAAGAGTAGAATAATGCATATTCTCAGGGTGTTAAACAAAATCTAGAACCTTCATAAAAATCATTTGTAAACTAGAAGCTCAAAATAACATTTATTAACAAATGTTCTTGCAAACTTTTTAGACTAAAATTTTATTCAAAACATGATATCGAAAATAGTTTAGATAAAAATTAGCAAAATAGATTGTAGATACTGCATTCATCATAAACAAGTAACAAAAATAAAATTGAATTCTACACAACAAATAATTAAAAACACTTCAGGAACAATTTTAATTTTCACATTGTTGAAAATAAATTAAATTAATAGAATTCTTAGACATTTTTATAGTTCTATTTTATATAAATTTTTTGTTACAAAAACGAAAATTATGTGCCCTATGAAAAATAGAGCAGTAAAAACTAAGCTCTTAAATAAAAACATAACGATTTAGATAATATTTGAAACATGGTTTCATGCATTATATTGTAATCTCAAATGAGACTTTCTAAAATACACAAACCAAATAATGCCAACTCATATTAGATATGTTTTTAGTACATTACTATACATAAACTACCCTACAATAATGGACTGAACACCAGCGGATTTGTATAAAATATGACTACTTGTTTGAGGGGGTTTTTCATGGTATGGCCTGGGACCTTTGCGTGTTGTTCCTGGTAAATTGAATGCTGACACCTACATGAACATTTTGGACAATCAGGTTCTTCCTACGCTCTGGCAATTTTATGGAATGGACGAATCTTACTTCCATGCCGACAATGCTCCATGTCATGTTGCAGCCTCTGTCTAGCAGTAACATCAAGATATGGATGTAAAACGTCTTCCCTGGCATGCTCAGAATCTCGACCTAAACCCCATAGAACATTTGTGGGACGAGTTAGAACGGCGCTTACAGTCCAGGAAAACACGTCTGAAATCTACAGCTGAGCTGGCGACATTTTTGCAGCAGGAATGGACACAAATACTCATAGCTGTGTATCAAAACTTTGTTGAAAGTATGCCTAGAAGAGTTGCTAGTGTAATTGCAGCACATGGGGGACCACCCCCTATTAAAGCATGTATTATTTCCCTTATACCATCACATCTTGCTGTCTGGTCTAGTATTGTAGGTAGAGTATATATAGTACAAAGTCCCAAATCCGGAAATTTTGTCAACAGGCGTTTTTTTTTTCTCACTTTTTCCCATCTTTGCGTAATTTTTAAAGAACAAGGAGTTATATTTGGGCCTTGTTGATACAACTACGCAAAATAACGGACATGTTCAGAGTAAATACCACACAGAAAAATTAGAAGATTTGCAAGTAAAATTGGTTGCATTGCTTTCAAAATGTTTTTTTTTTCTCTAATAAAAATTATTACTATTTATATATCTGCTATTTTACTATTTCAAATGCAAAATTCGCCTGAGGTGTGTGTGTGAGGGGGGGGGGGGCGGCGGAGTAGATTAAAGTTTTTTTTGACAAAAAATGCAAATAAACCGGAATGGTCGAGGTCCGGAGGATTCCGGATTTTGGACATTGTACTGAATATATATTATAGTATGAGATTCATGTAGCATGTGACTATTGTGTAAACTTAATAAAAACAGTTCATATATTAAAACCAACACTTATATAATTAGAAAACAGACAATTTAATCAAGATTTGCCAAAACTCTACTGCATTTAAGTGCAGTTGTACAGTGTTCTCCTTGGGAAAATAAATGCAAATTACAAAACATGCAATGTTTTAGTTTGATCAATAGTAAATTTTTAAAATAAAAAAATCATAACATCTGTAAACTCTTAACTTTATGTTTCTGATATTAATAGTAAATTTTAGTATTTTAAGATATTTTTGTATTAATTAAAATAAAATGGATCATATTCCAATAATAGTAGCAGTCCCATTTTTCCATTGACAAGTAAACTTAAATATAAGATCTAAAGATGAAATTGTTAAAGGAACTATAAACAATTAAGAAATCGATTTGGCTTGATTTTTTAATTTGCACTTATAACAGAACAGAAATATCAGAGAACATTTATGTTTAAAAAACAATTTCATCAATCCGTCTTTTAAAACATACCATACATATAAAGTAATTTCTAGTTCATACTCAATTATACTAGTTAAAAACTTTCAGAATAACAAAACAGTACTGCTCTTAATATTCATTATCTTTACAACAAATAAAACAGGAAACAAGTGTGTGGTACATACCATATCGACTAGTTGAACAGAGGAGAGCAATGTGCAAAAATATTTTTCTATTATGATATAGAAAATTTAATACATAAAAATGAAATTTATGACAAGGGTTTGTTAAATCCCAATGGATTTTGTGACTGCCATCTCCAAGTATCAGCACCTTTAAATATAGAAACAAAATTAAAACAAATGCATTAATGACACAAAATGTATTTTAAATATTTTTTTATTATGTACGTATGTGTTTTTAATATTATTTCTTAATTGTATTAAATGTATTTTGAGCCGCGGTAGCTCAGTCAGTAGAGCGTCGGGCTCGCATCAGAAGGGTTGTGGGTTCTGTCCTTGGCGGAGCCTACAATTCTGATGATTGCGAGATCGGCGCTTCGATCTGGCTAAAGACCGTCGTGTTCACTAATGTGGTGACTGGGGCACGTTAAATAGGTCGTGGTCACAATGTTCCCCATGTTCCCATACCAAATCAATACCTCTGGGGGTACCTGATCAGGGGGTTATCGGCCTCTGATTGGAATCTAAATTACGATATGTGTGAGTGAATGGATGTATGAAAGGGACCTTCCTGTAAAACGGATGCGTCATGTATGTCGAGCAAAGTTGGACTTCCTTCCAATGGGGCTCAATAACATGGAAGGAGCAGCCCCGTCGCGTCTTCGACGGGTCTGGCACTCCTCTGGTCTGCCAGTGTAGGCATAAGAAACAACAACAAATGTATTTTAAATATATGTTATTAAAAATTTTAAATATAACTTTCAAAGCACACATAGAACCTAATTCTTTTGATAAATGCAGCTTTCAGAAGTTAGTAATAATGATAGAATAGAGGTGTGAATAGGTTTAAAATGAGATAGTAAAATTCTGAATGTAAAAAAAAAATTATAATCAGGCAGCTTTCTAGCTTACTATAGATGATTTTTTCAGATAAGTGGTTTTGGAATTTTTTTTTCCTCTAACAGAAAATGAAAAGGCAATAAATAAAGATGTATATAAACAATAGAAAGACAGGAAGTTGCCTTATACCTAGAAAGACAAAAAGGGCCAATTTGGCCAATGGCTATTTTAGTGTTATATTATATTATAGTTTAATTTTGGTTTAAAATGATAAGTATATATATTAGAATATATACTAGAATTTAAATTGAAAATTTATCACACTGATTCTACTTTTTATATAATTTTATTTTGTTCATTCGTTGAAGCAATTGGCACATTTTACTTCTCTCAATGAGCATTTCACACATACTGCCTATTTGCAAACTGCGCAGCTATTTTTTGTGTTGCTTCCCTTGCAAAATCTCTGCATTTCAATCTTTTATTGTTTACACAGCTACAAACACGCTCCATGATACAAAGCTACAGGATGAAATTTCTCATGCTAAGTTTCTGCTTTTACATCATTTCTTTAAACAAAACCTACACATTTACCACATACATGTCTGAAATATTAAAAAGTACTTGCATAGACCAGCTTTTTCATCACTTCTTTAAACCAAATCAACACATTTACCACAGACATATGTCTAAAATATTAAAAAGTTCTTGCATAGACCAGCAACAAGATCCTGTTTTGTAGTGCACAGGCGTATTCTTTGATATACAATGTCGATGCTGTATTTAATCTGGTTATAAATATATAGTTTTTGGTGTTTTCGCATTTTGACCAGCGAGCTAGCACAGTGTTGCTCATGACAATTCTTTTCGTGTATTTACTGATACTGAAAACATTGAAATGAAAAGCAATAATTTTAAGAATGAGTTCCACCTCCACACGATATGACACAGATTACAATTGAAAAAATATTAACTTTAGATGCATATTGTCATGAAAAAAAAACGAGTTGCTGCAAAACATGATTTGTTTTACTGGTATCTTTTTCTCAACAGCACTTTGGATGCTTTAATAAAGTTTGTTCCATTTTTCACAACTGTTTAACGACATCATCAACAATCTTATTTTATCATCAATAATCAATTAATTTGTTTGATTTTGTTATCGGTGTTGATTTTGCTGGTTTACAATAGATGAGCTTTAAAGTAGTTTTGACAAAATGACTTGAAATTGTTATACTTTGAATGCAGACAATATCTTAAAAAATTCAAAGCAAAAGAACTTACACATATTCTTTAGTGAACGCTTTGATTTCCAATTAAGGCATTTTTCTGCTAAAGAGACATCAGCATATATGCTGTCAACATCGCCTTCCCGACGATCAACAATTTTGTATGGTATTTTAACGCCACATGCTTCTTGAAAAGCTTTTATCACATCAATAACAGAATAACCTTCTCCAGTACCTAAATTGTAAGCCTAACAAAGAAAGTATTTCTTGTTAAACTGGAAGGTGGTAATTAATAATATTTAAGGTTATCGCACAAAATATCATCAAAACAAATTTATAACACAAGAAAAACTAAATATTTCTATCAATTTAAAGCAACGCTTGAAGTCAAATGTGTTTATCAGTATCAAATTATCAGTTTATTCTAATGTAATATTTCAGATATTTACATTAATAAGCAAAAAATAATACTCGTACTTTGGAACATGGTAGGGATTGAATCACTTTTTAAAGTCAGTTTCTGTACAAAATATTTCTTTTAAATACAAAACAGACTTCTCTTTAAAAAATTTATTGTTTAAGAACAATATTTATTTTAAATTATATTCACACATTTTTCCATATTACATGTGTGCATTACCAGTAGCTGAATTGTTAGTATATTTGATTGAAGAGAGGAAGACTGAATCACTTGCTTGTGTTTGCCAGTATAAAATAAGAAAATCTTACATTGGGTTTCATCCTATACCAGAGTATGCACTGGTGATTAGATGCCTTAGAGTCATGCAACATGCATCAAATGAGACTGTGTAAGTTTTCTAGAAATCAAATTTCCATGTAGCCTCAAAACTGTACATCATCTAGTTGGTAACATTTTAAAATTAATGGCCAAACTCTATACTCAAATTAAAACATCTCCATCATGAAATGTCTGTTTTTTACCACTTTAAAGAAAGGAAATAAAGGAATGGCAGAAATTGTTATGTTATTGAAAGCTACAATTTTAAAAACATGAACTATGACATGACTAGTTTTTTAATACCACTTATTCCAGGTTATAAAATATTCAAAACATGAAAACAATGCCGAAATATCAAAATACTTCTAACATTTTAAGAACATTTTTGATATTTTGAAAGTTTTAAAACAGATTTTCCTCCATATAAAAAGTTTTAAACCATTTAAAGACAAGATAAGAAACATAATAGCAATTCATTAAAATTTAAATTACTTTGCATCCATCTAAATCTTTATTAAGGATTTCATCAACTGCAGCAACATGGCCTTCAGCTAAATCCATGACATGAATGTAGTCTCTTACACCTGTTGAATAAAAACTGTTGCTTCACCAAACCAAATTAACATTCACAAAGGATAAAAGTGCTGTGTTTGTAATGAAACCTTTTTAACTCTTTATGTAGAGTATGATAGGAATCTAAATTTATGCATAACAAACTCGAAAAACTGCAAAAGTCAGATGAACCTTTTAAAAAGCTTCAAAGTTTTATCTTTAATACTTTTTCCTATCTAGTATCTTTCAAACACATAAAAGATGCATTCTACTAAAGACAGTAACTTTTATTATCACATGCCTTAAATTATTTGGCATTTACATCAAAACATTTATTATAATGTACTTTAATACATTAAATGTAATGAATTTACCAGTGCCATCAGGAGTTTTATAGTCATTTCCATAAACCTGTAGTTCTTTTAAGCGACCTACAGCAACTTGAGATATATAAGGCATTAGGTTGTTCGGTAAACCTTGAGGATCTTCTCCAATGAGGCCTGATTCATGGGCTCCCACAGGATTAAAGTATCTAAGTAATATCACAGCCCATCCCTAAAAGCAATGAGCAGTATGCATTTGAAAGATCAACTGTTATAGAAATACTCTTAAATATATGTGAATGATTAAGTGCAATATTTTCAAGATAAAATGCAAATGTATTGTAAAACAATAAAGAATATTTTAATTTCATATTGCTATTTTGTTGCAAATTAAGCCAGCATTCTGCAACTACTGCTTCAGATTCCTTTTCCAGGGGTGGTGAAATTGACAGATCATATCCCACACATGCTCAATGGGATAGATCCATGGATCTTTCTTGTCAAAGAAAAGTTTCAACACCATGGCAGCACTCCTGGGAAAGGCAAGTCATGTATGCCCAGACAATAAAGTGCTGGTAAATAGACTCTTGGACACATGATATGAAAAGTAAAACATTTGTAGGATCTTCTGAACATATTTCCATGCTGTCAAACTACCTTCTACTACTAGTGATGAGTTTAAAGTTTACTCTCAGTTTAAAGGTGTAGAGATCCATTATGATAAACAGTCCCTTAGTAATGGTATGAGATAGCTATGAGCATGTATAGGATCTGTTATACATTCGATTGCACCAATGGAAAATAAAAGATCTGAAGTAGCAGCTACAGAATGATTGGCATAATTTGCCACAGGATAGTATAAGGACTTCATCCCATGTATTTCGAACAGGTTTTTTTTTTTTTTCAAATCCCTAATGGTGGCTTTACACCAACGGCGACAGCGACAAAAACATATGTCTCTTCGCTTTGCGAATGCATATTACAAATTTTGTTTCTCTCAGTTTGTCTCTGTCGCTGTGCTTTCAAGTCTTGGAGGAAGTTCAACTTTTGCCTCTGTCACTATGCTGATAGCCAATCAGAATACAGCCTAATCCGGTTTCGGTTGATGTTTTTCACCCAGCAAGCTAAAAATTAATAATATCGAAATCCCATGGGCTCAGGTAGCTAAATACATAGGTATTATCCAAGACAGAAGAATGACATGGAATCAGAACACAAAAAGCGTCATCCATAAATTCCGAGACGTAAAACGTAAACTTTTCCACCTAATTGCTCGGAATTCGCCAATGACTATTGAAGACAAAATACTCGTGTACCTAAGCTATCTCAAACCAGTAATAACATATGCAAGCCAAATTTGAGGCTCTACTAACAAAAATATAAATTCACTTGAAATCCTTCAAACTTCTACACTCCGAACCATCGCCAAACCAAGAGGGTTCCAACGAAAAACAGAAATTATAAGACACGAACTTAGAATTACGTCCCTTAAAACCCATATCGCTAAACGTTTGAAAAAAATAAACCATGATATTTAATGCAGATAGCTGATTAAAATCTAACCCCTCTTTGAAGAGACATTATAAAGTTGCTCTCAGCACTATTTTTTCCTTGCCGCGAAAACCAACTACTTTTTAAATATTCAACTTATACCAGCAATAAGCTGGAACAGTCAACACAGCAACATCCCAAATAAAGGTCATTATTTTTAAGCACCTCTGGTCGCGATCAGTACTTGGGAGGGTGACCATGCAAGCTCCTGCGACCGGCAATCTGTTCACTGATGCAATACTACTTTTTGAACCTTTATTACCACTTCATAGCTACTTATTTAATTCCAAACAACTTATTTTATTTTATTTCTACTATTTTTTAAATTCTGGGCATTCCATTTTAGAATTAAGTCACCCACCAAAATTGTTCTACTGGAGATAAAGGCTGCTAAGCACGTCCAACCAGAATAAAAGGAGTTTTATTAAAGGTGGAGAGACGCGGTCTGTCAGCCATCTTGCAGAATCAGAAATAAATGTTTTGCTTTCAAAAAAGAAGGTTATGCGCATGTGCAAAAAAAATTGCTGTCACTGCTGGTGTGAAGGCTATTTTAGCAGCAACAGAGACAGGAGACAAACTGTTGCCTGTCTCTGTTGTTGTCGCTGTTGGTGTGGAGCCACCATAATTTGACATGTATGTAACACATAAAAAAAGTATTTAGAGCAAAATATATCACATAAAAAAAACCTGGAATTTATCCTCAACAATAATGAAAATTGAAAGGAATCAAAACAGAAAGTTCAACTTAAAATGGTGCAACTATTTCTACAAAAGTACAAAAATTTTAAACAGTTCACTGTCTGATAATTGGCATGGTATGGTATTTTTAATTAATGTTACACTGGAGCAACACAACCTCTGATAGTTGGTTATAAGCTAAATAGAAAGAGCAGATCAAAATGGACATACTAAATGGGTACTAGGTTCTTGGAATTAAAAAGGAATATAATTTGAAATTTTAATGGTGACCAATATTACATACACAAACCGAAAATGTAAAAATTAGCTGGATCTTTATATCCAATTTCTTAAAACAATGCAAAACATTAAAAATTCATACAGAAAAAGACTATAAAATGAAACAATTATGAGATACTGATAAATATATGAAATACTGATAATTATAGCAATATGATATACAACTGATAAAAAACAGTTAGTTTAGTGCTATGACTTCAAAAGTTTGGGAATAGTTTTATAGAAATATAAAATTGACAAGTTCTAACTTGTCGAATTGTAGGAAAATAATTGTGTGTAATTTGTCTGAATTTTTTTCATCAAAATCTGCGTATAACAGTAAAAAAATCGTTATAAGTGGTCCAAATTCAGGATTTAAAGTTATTAAGTTTTGCGTAATTTTGGTAAATTCTGAATATTACACTTCAAATTTCCTTTAACCCTCTGCATACGGAAGGTCGAAATATCATTTAGTCACTTGGTTACGGGAAGACAGCCGAGCCGGCCGACGTGGTGCCTTTCCCCAGGTGGCTTGGAGAGTGTGTCAATTCTTATCACCTTGTGTTGGGGATCTCCCCTTTTGTTGGGTTGGGGTATGCCTGTAAGGCGCAATTATTTCCGAAGTCAATGAAAGGGTGGCACTTGTACCTTAAAGCATTGATTCTTTGTATGAAAACGCGACACGAAAATAAAGATTGCTTACCTATAGTTCTATTCAGCACTGGAATCAGTCTACCCACACCGATTAGACGAGGTTTACCTTTATTCCCTGACTTCAGGTGGTGCTCTTTCAACACAGATATCGAGAGAAAATATTTGAATGAAAAGAGGAAGAGTATTTTGGAGCACATCCACCTCTCCACATAACCATAAAATAAGAAAATTAAATGGTAGAAAAAGAACTTGTGTCAAATGCCACGAAAAAGGAATTAAAACTCTAACCAATTGGAGAGTAGAGTTTGTGGGAGTGTGAAATGTGCAATATGCCTTTTAAAATCTGCTTCCAAGAATCATAAATATATCCCAACCTCCTTCCAATTAAATGAAAGGAAATAAAAAATATGCCTAAGTAATTACAAAAGGTGAAATTCATCAATAAACCTATACCCTTTGGGTGATGAGGAAATCAGTTCGATACACTTTTTCCCAACATAAATATAGCATAATGATCAAACAAAATTTGTCAAACGAAATCATAGGTGATGAAATAAATTTTTCTATATAATAATTAATTGTTTTAGCTTTGAAAAGTATACATTGATACAATGCTATATTATTGATAAACGTCATATAATTTTAGTACAAGTTTAAAATAAACACAAGTATTTCTAGACATGCATTTATCATTAATTAAATATCCACAAATAAAATAGCACTGAGATAATATTATTTTATAATGTGCATTATTAAGATGATAATTCATTGAAATTATTACATTAAACATTCTGGCTGTATAGAATTTATCTAATTCCATGAAAAACTCATGTTTTATTTCAGGTTGCATAAATCAGGTAAATAAATAAAAATAATAATGTTACCTCTCTGACCATTACCTCCTCCATCAACGAAAATAAATTTCGAATTACTTTATTTTTAAGTATTGGGTCATCCGGAAAGTTCTGTACGTTTTTTAAGATAAATACCAATGAAGCAGAACAAAACCATAAGAAAATTCTATTGAATCACATATGCCTCATTTTATTCTACGACTTTTTGTCACCTTTCTGGCAGCTGGAATTATTATTATTATTTTTAATCATTAGGCTTATTTGTAAAGAAGTTATCGAGGAGCTGTTTGACAGTCTCCAAAGAATTGGAACTCCAGGCCATTCAGAGAAGTTTGAAGTGACCTAAAGAGGTAAAAAAGAGGGCACGCTCTGGTGAATATGGGGGAAACACAAAACATCTCAGCCATACTCAATAAGTCTTTGTCTGACATTATTCAGTGAAATGAGGGGCTGAGCATTGTCATGCTGGAAGACAACACCTTGACGATTGGTCAGTTCTGGCCTCTTGCTTCGATTTCTATTTTTAATACTGCCATTTGAGAACAGTATTTTTCTGAATTTATTGTCTGATTTTGTGGCAACAATTCATAATAAACCATTCCTTTGTAGTCCCACCATACAGAAAGCATTATTTTTTTGGGTTGCAGCCCCCCTCTCAATGTTGAAATTTCCATGCTTAAATTTAACAAACCACCTTCAAAATTTGACCTCAGAAACAACACTACGTCCATATACAGCACACATTTTACGAGCAATCTGACTAGCATTTGTTTCCTTTCTTAAAATAAAAGAGCATAACATGACGAAAATGAACTTTCTGATTCTCCATTCTTCGCACTGAAGTGAAACAAAATTATGCCACAACACATGCTATAATTATGAGTGTAAGCAGAAAAGATCGAATATTAACATCTGCTTCAACAAGGTCACTCCTCATCAGCAGTAGCAAAATAATAATAACAAAGCTAGCTTTGATTTGAAAATGCGCAGAACTTTCTGGATGACCCAATACAAACAATATTATGATGTATTGGAAATTCCCCCATTTTTATCAGTAAAAGATTATTTTTTATTTTGAAAATAATCTTAAAAAATGATAGGAAATGAAAAAACTTTTTGAGATTAATTCTTACCAAATGAGAGCAATGAGAAACATATTAGAAAAATGAAATTTAATTGAAAACACTACACTAATTTTATGGAGTTTTTCTAATTGAAAACTTATGTGTAATATAGTAAACTTTCGATCTAAGTAATGTATGCTCGGCCTGGTATAAGTGCTTACAAATACTAAAATGAAAAATGCTCATGTTCTGTAAAATACTTACGAATTTTAAGAAAACAAACCTAATTTTTAACAAACTTAGAAAGCTTCCACTATTATTTGTACTTAAAAAAAAAATAATATAAACGCATATATGTATTTTAAATTTCCAACTCTTAAGAGCGAGTGAAGTTAATAATAATAAATTTAATTACATTTCTATATGTTTACGACCGTTAAAAAATTCCACTAGATCATTGTAAATTATATTTTTCAAAAAAATTTTCATTATTTGAGATACTTGCATTATCAATTTTTGGTTATTGATAATTTTTCTTTATTTCTGGAGGTTGTATTAATTCCATATATAAAATAAGTTTTTCTTATTTTCTTTTATTGTACCTAACGTTTACAATGCAGTACCACACGACATTTAATATTTCAGTGTTGGGCAAAAACCATTGTTTTCTAAACTTTTAAGAATACCATGATTTCAAAAAAGTTTGCATGAACATAGTTTGATAATTAATCAGACACAATTTACAGTGTATATTTCTTTTATAGATTCTTAAATCTTCTTTCGTAAATGGGAAGTCGCATCTCACGTATCATAATAGCTTGAGGAAAAACGAATAGAGCGGTCCCCTGTATCAACCTGTCATGGGTGAAGTAGCTATTTACAAGGTCTCTTTGTTGCTTAGAAAAAGGGAGAAGAAAACTGAAAAGGATTTGGGCCGTCTGCCCAGTAATGAAAGTACAGGGATATCTCGGCCGTTTGGGCTGTCTACCCTAACCAGAGGGTTAAGTGTTCCTTTATAACTTTATATATAGATATCAAAAGTTTTAATACCTTTTGACAACAAATGCCGTCTTCCATTAAAAACCTAGTAATCTGAAGTCAAATTCTATTTTAAAATATGAAAAATAGGAATTACCTTCTCAGATTTACATACATCCTTTAAAATTTCTTCAATGAAGTACTTTGTACGTCCATAGGGATTTGTGCATGTTGATCCAACTGGGTGTTTTTCATCTAAGGGCAAGTATTCAGGAACACCATAGACAGTAGCAGAGCTTGAAAATACCATCTTTTTCACATTGAATATTTGCATAACCTGTAAGCAGTATTATTCAAGTATCATTTAAAACTCCTGTTATATTAATACACAAAAATATTAAAAATTAAAGGATGCAATGCATTTAAGACCATTCTATGCACAAAATAATTGGTTTTAGTATGAAATATAGGTTCTATTTGGTTGCTCTTGTGAAAAATAGAAAGACACACTTGAATCCAAATTTAAGTAATTTTGTTTACCTCAAGAAGATTAACAGTGCCTCCGACATTATTCCTGTAATAATCTAATGGCACTCGACAGGACTCTCCAACAGCTTTTAAAGCAGCAAAATGCACTACACATGAAAATGTATGCTGTAAAGAATAAATGTTTAATTTAGACTGAAAATTATTATAATGCTGTGTTGGTATAACATTTAAAAAATACACCAATATATTTGTAGCATATATTTTATATTTCAATTGAAAAAGGCATAACTCTTAATGAGATTCAAAAACAGTCAGATTGTGCACTAATTGCTTTATTTTTATAACCAAGAGGAAATACTTCTAGCATAAAGGTTACATGATCATATTAATTCAGGATAAAGGGGCAACATGATTATAAAAAAAATCATTTTAAAAACAGAAAAGTTAAAAATCCTATAAACTTCTTTTACATGCACTATTACACTAAAAATTATAATTCATACAATGTATAAATAAACACATCTATATAAATAAGAATGGAGTGTTTGTTTGTACATTCAATATTTTCGACCCATTTCAAGTTTTCTATCCGTTTTGGACCCTTCTGATGCCGAATCCGCCTTTTTTTCTTTTGGTGTCTGTCTGTATGTTGTGCCCTATACACGTCCACGCGGTTTAAGATATTTTCATGAAAATTTGCATACAGTGAGTACTTATCTTCATTTAGTGAGTGGTATTGGTTGCGAAAGTCTGTCCGTCTTTCTGTTCTATGCTCAATTTTGTTTTTGTGTGTTTGTGTAGACATCACATGAATTGCATTCCAGATATTTGATTGCATTGTATTTTATTTTATACATTATCTATTAGTTTAGTGAACGCAATATTAAACATTTCTTTATTGTTATATTTAGTTGAGTTTCATGCTAAAACACCTGAGTAAGTATACTTAAATCAACCATAATTTGGTAGGTTTGGAAAAATTGGAATGTCTATTGAATATTACGATTACTTCGATTGCTTTACCAGTACTGCTGAAAAAGTAATTATTCTTCAAAAAATTATTTTTTTCATGGAATTTCATCTCTGATACTTCATTTACTTCGAATCTTATTTTTATTCTTTGCGCAATGAAAACGATTTCCGAATATTTGGGACAGACGATATTTTTCAATGAAACGAGAATGAACAAGATCGCGCGAGCAGTGATATTTTTTCTGGTTCTTTCGCTCTGAATTAATTTTACATTTCTAAATTTTGTACACTTTTAGTTGTAAGTTGTGGCAACTGTGCGAGATCAAGAGATAAAATTGAATCACAAATTAATATCTTTAGAACAATTTTTTGCGACTTCTTTTATTTTGTTTTACTTCGCTGTTTCCAGTTTTAAATATTTATTATTTTAATAAATGTGTTTTCCTTCTCATCACACGCAACAGCACCACAAAGTATTAGACTTAAAAATGTTAGGTAAGTCAGTATAAATTTTCAGTAAATTTTAAGTGTAGTTATGCCATTATTGAAAGAATAATGCCGTTATTTAAAGAATAATGCCGTTATTTAAAGAATAATGCCGTTATTGAAAGAATAATGCCGTTATTTAAAGAATAATGCCGTTATTTAAAGAATAATGCCGTTATTGAAAGAATAATGCCGTTATTGAAAGAATAATAATGTTTATTAATCCAAACTGGAACTTTTTCCAACATTAAAAAATTCGCTGTAATAATGACAGGAGAAGATTGCAAAAATTCACAATGTCGCATACCGGAGGCAAGAGTGCCACAGGTAAAAAAATATTGTTTTGTTGACTATGAGTGCGAGAGCACTCGCCGTAAATCGTAATTTTAATTAATTGAGTTGCACATGAAAAGAACTTAAGAAAGGGAATTCCAAATCTTCCTATCAATCGTCTTTTATAGTAGTAACCTTAGTATCACCTTTCGTCATTTTGTAGCTTTGTCATACAGCAATTGTGCGATGTATGTGAAATGTATTACATGAATGGATATGCATGTGTAGGATTTGTGTCCAAAGTAAGTTGTAGAAAATATAAAGATGGCGAAAGATGTTAAAATAAATTTTTTTTCTACAAAAAACGTAAGTCATTATATATTTTGATTATCTCTTCAATCTAGAGTATACCAATTCAAACCGAGTAAGGTCGGGTATTTTGCTAGTAATAAATAAAATAATTCAAATTTAAAAATAATGGTAGAATTGATTGTATCTGACATATTTTCATCAAAAGATTTAAAGGGATTCAAACATAAACTTAAACATTTTTAATTCAAACTTTTTATTTTTTTTATAAAACTTGTATCTAAGCAGCCTTTATAAATATTGATACAAAAAATTAAGAATAATTTTAGGACAAAACAGAGTAAAATTTACAAATGTAAAAAAAAAAATTAAAAAAAAAAGGAAATTTACAAATACAAATATTGATGACCAGCTACAGGCTCGAGCCCAACAAGGCTGGTCCTTTGTTTCTGAATTCCCCAATTCCCACTGACTATCCAATTGTATCTTAAATTCGTACATTCCCTTTGAATTAACTATATTTTCTGGCAACGTGTTCCAACTGTCTATTACCCTATTAAAGTAGTAGTTTTTCCTTAAATCCCGATTAAAATGTGTCTTATTCAATTTATACCCATGACCCCTTGTTCTGTTATCCCTATTGAAATTTAAGCACTGTGTGTACCCTTGTTTTACAAACTTGAAAAGCTGAATCAAATCCCCCCTCCTTCTTCTTCTTTCCAGTGTATACATGTTTAGCTTACTTAAACGTTCATTATAGTCGAAATTTGCTAGCCCCTTTATTATTTTTGTAGCTCTGTGCTGAACCATTTCAATTGATTCTATGTCCTTTCTCATATATGGAACCCAGAATTGTACAGCATATTCTAGATGTGGTCTTACTAAACCCTTATATAACGGCAAGATTATATTCTTATCCCTTGAAGTTACAGTCTTTTTAATATACCCCAATAACCTATTAGCCTTTTTACCCGCAGCTGAACATTGGTGACCCATTTTAAAATCCCTGTGAATTATCACCCCAAGATCCTTGACTGTTTCTCCCTCCTTTACCTTTACTCCCTGCAGCCTGTACTCGGCTCCACTGTTCCTGTAACCCATATGCAGAACTTGACATTTCCCTACATTAAATGACATACCCCATTTTACAGCCCATTCGGATATCTTATCAAAATCCCCTTGTAAATTTTCTATCTGTAACTTGGTATCCACTGTCCCCCATATTTTTAAGTCATCTGCAAATATACTGATTCTATTCTTGATCCCGACCTATATCATCTATGAAAATTATAAATAAAATTGGTCCCAAAACTGATCCCTGAGGCACCCCACTTATAACTTCTGTCCACTGTGAATAATTTCCTTTTACCTGCACTCTCTGCTTTCTACCCAATAACCAATTCTTTATCCATATTAATGTTTTTCCCTGAATCCCCAGCCTTTCCAATTTAAACAGTAATGCCTCATGAGGTACTTTATCAAAAGCCTTTTGAAAATCTATGTACATGATATCCACACTGCTCTTTTATTATCCAGCTCCTCGGTAATTTTTTCGTAGAACTTCAAAAGGTTTGTAGAGCAGGATCTGCCCTTCCTAAACCCATACTGATTCTCTGATAACAGTCCCCCTTCCTCCAAGTATAACATTATATGCTTTTTTAACAGAGATTCAAATATTTTGCAAATTACTGATGTTAGACTTACTGGTCTATAGTTGCCCGGATCACTTTGTATTCCCTTTTTGAAAATTGGATTTATGTTAGCCAACTTCCAATCCATTGGTACCCAACCCGTGCTATATGTTGAATTAAATATTGTGTGAATTACTTCCCCCAATTCTTCCGCGCATTCCACTAGTACTCTCGGATAAATATCGTCTGGCCCTGGTGCTTTAGATGGCGTGATTCTTTTCAACTGATGTACTATTTCTTCCCTGTTAAATTTGCATTCTTTAATTATACCCCCTGCAAAGGCTCCATCCTTGGGATCCTTTTTTAAATTATAGTTACCATTGAAAACCCCCAGAAAAAAGTCATTTAACACGTTTGCCACTCCTACCTCGTCTTGAATGAACTCACCTCCCTTCCCCTCCAACGGGCCCAGTGTAGTACTAAATTTATTTTTACCACTTGCATATGCAAAAAATTCTTTGGGTTTATATTTATTTCCCTTGCTAGTTTTTCCTCCAAGGACACCTTTTGCTTCCGACTAATAGTTTTAAACTCCTTTCTGGCTTTCTGATATGCCTCCTTGTCCCTGTCGATACCAGTGCTTTTATATACCCTGTATGTTCTTTGTTTTAATTTTAAAGCTTTGTGTGTTTCACCTGAAAACCATATAGGGAGCAATTTTCTAGATTTTCCTTTTTTCCTGAACGTTACATGTTTTTTTAACACCCTAACTTATTCTTGAATTCCTCCCATTGTTCAGAATGATGTGGTGCTAATAATCCCCCTTTGAATGTTTACTTTAACTCTTCCCTTATCCTATGAAAATTTACCTTTCTGAAATTTGGAATTATCCTACTATTGATTGTGTATGCTGACTGAAAATTTATACTTAATCTGATACTTCTATGATCACTTTCTCCCAGTGGCTCACCTATAACCAAATCCTGCACCCTATCCTCATCACTGCTGAAAATCAAATCCAATATTGCATTGTCCCTAGTATCCTCATACACCATCTGGTACAAAAAACAATCCTGTATCACTTCCAAAAATTCTGCCCCTTTCCCATTTGTAGCTAGATTGTTTGTCCAGTCAATATTTGGATAGTTATAGTCCCCCATTAAAATTAATTCTCCTTTTTGACATGCTTTGTTTATCAGATTGCACACGCCCTTTTCCTGCTCTTCACTACAAACAGGAGGTCTATATATATTACCCAGAATTAGTCCTTTGACTTTGTCTGTATTCAGTT
The DNA here is from genome assembly GCA_947359465.1 of Metellina segmentata. Taxonomy (NCBI): domain Eukaryota; kingdom Metazoa; phylum Arthropoda; class Arachnida; order Araneae; family Tetragnathidae; genus Metellina; species Metellina segmentata. Next base: position 68,220,053 of record OX375884.1, read on the forward strand.
TCTCCCAGACTGATTCTATACCCTCAGTTTTACTATTTAACTTTATTTCCGTACAGTTTAAAAATTCTCTCACATAAATCAAAACCCCACCCCTTTCCTATTCACTCTGTCCTCCCTAAACATTGTGAATCCACTTAATTCTAAAATTTGTGCATTACTGCCTGCCCAACTTTCAGTAATCCCAATGATATCTATATCCTCTGCTTGTGCAATTGCCTTGAGCTCATCCATTTTATTTCTCACACTGCGAGCATTACAATAAAATACTTTTAGCTTATTTTTCACCCTTATATTGCACTTTCCCCTTGTATTATTTGTCTTGGTATTGTTTTTCTCCCTTACATTGCACTTCCCCTTTGTATTGTTTGTCTCCTGCAATTTAGACCCTGTTAGTTTTCCTAAGCAATTACTGTGTACTGTCAACCCTCTATGTCCTTCCCATCCCTGCTTGTATTCTAGTTTTTTGACTCCAGAATGTTCAAAACCCGCTTGCCAACCTCCCTATTACCTATCAAGCTTAAATGCAAATTGTCCCTGCTTATCCAATCCCTCCTACACTCCTTCCAAACATCTAACCTCCTCCCTCTCACACAAATCCCTTAACAACCCGTTCATCTTATAGGCCCTTTGATTTAACCACCCATTACCTAACCCATACCTAGGTAGTAATCCTAATACTGTTACTTCTACCCCATGAGACTTAATGCCTCTTAAAAGTGTTTCCCCTTCCCTCTTAAACTCAACATTAGTAGTCCTCTCTACATCATTTGTTCCCACCCACACTACTGCCTTTTCCTCCCCTTTAATTACACCTGCCTTAACTGCCTCAACTACATGTTTTACCCTGGCGCCTGGCAAGCAACACCTTGCAAAATTGCGCTTTTTACACCCTACCATTTCTCCCAAAACCCTAACCATTGAATCACCAACCACAACCCCTCTAGTTACCTTATCCACCTCATCCCCCTGATCTACGTGTCCCAAGTCTTCACATTGAAAATTTAAAAATCAAATGCAAAATATAAAACAAGTAACTTATGCACAATCAAATCATTAATACGATAGACAAGACAAAAGTTTTCAGAAAACAAAATGAAATTATAATTTTTGTACATTATGACACATTTAAAACGAATGCTTGCAAACATGGAGCTGAAAATTCTTACTTTAAAACAGACTAAGAAATCTTGACCTCTGAAGAAGCGTTCAGTCCTAATTAATTAAATAGGAATATGACAAAACCAAACAAACTGAAACAGATGAAGCTTTCCAACTTTTCAAATAATATGAAAGGATTTTATCTTACAAATATTTGATGAACTTAGAATTTATGTGATTTAATTATGTGATAAAACATTATATTTTTATTATATTCACATCCTCCTTCAAATAAATACAGTGCAACTGTATTTTTTTTTACTTTGGTTAAATCACTGTTGCCTGTATAATAAAAATATAAGTATAACAAATGGAACAATTTTAGTTGTTCAGTGCAAGATGTTTCCCTTTGTAACTTGTTTTTGTATTTTCACCATGATTTTTATTTAATGTCTACTTCTTTCTCGGTATCATAAGTAATTGCACTAAAAGTTGCGCTAAAGTATTATAATCTGTTACCTCAAATATATTTTTTTAATATTTACCTAATATTTTATAGCGAAAAAAGTATTACATTTTAAATTGAAAATGAGTGATACAACTGGCACTATATGTACATATTTGCGAAAATTAGTACCAATTTTCAAAAACATGTAATTAGTACCTTTTTAATTCAAAGAACTTACACTTTGATTTACAGTTAATTAAAAGAAAACTTTTTGTAAGGTATTAAAAAATAAAATTATACCTTCTGGAAAATTTCTTTTAAAGCCTCTTTATCTAGAAGATCTACTTGATAAAAAACTATTGATTTGCCACATAGTTTCTCTACCCTTTTTAAGCTCTCTGGCATATCTCCACAGTCTCCTCCTGTGTAAAATGTAATGATGCAACAAATGAGAAAGTCAAGTAGAATTTAATAACAATAAGTGCAATATAATTGAACTTTTTAAAAGGAATATATATAAACCTTATTTACTTATAATATACACATGAAGACGATGTAGAGAAAGATAGGCATGTTAAAAATATTAAAAAGTAATCAAAAAGTGTCAGATAATTTAAAAATTCACATCTCGTAATAATTTTGGTAGCACAAAAATACTTGGATTGTAGAATTTCCTGGGTTTAAAGGCAAAAAGTATAAATTTCTTTGAGTCTGGTTATTAATGGACTGCCTATTGCATGCATAGTTATCTAATGAACATAAAAGGCTATGAATCACTGACTAAGAAACAATTGCAAGTCACTAAAGCTGTGTGTGAGATCTCACATTGTTTTAAATCAGAAATTGGCTCTAGGAGTTAACTCTTTATCAGTAGTTGACCAAATGTACTGTCTGAAAGTGGACAGTGCCATAGATTTTATATTTCTCCATTGCCTTTTCATTTCAATAAAAATGTTAATTTTGTCCCACTTTTAATAAAAAATAAAGACTAGTAAGTACAGCAACTGTTAAGAAAACATTTTGTTCTAAGAACAGTATGCGGTCAAAGGATAAACCTAGATTAAGTGTTGAGACAGTGAGGGCCAAGTTAGTTGTAAGACAAAGACTTGTCATAGAGAAGTTTCATGAAGCAATGAAAGATAACAACTAGGGCTCTTTAAATTATGAGATACATTCATAGAATTTTTTTACTTTATTTATTGCATGGAAAAGGCTCATTCAGTTCATTCTGTCCCCGAAAGCAGAGGAACTAATTTTATGTGCTAAATAGGTTGGTTTCAATTGGCTGTTGGTTACATTGATTTAGGTTGATGTTAGAGTTTCATCTTTGTCACAAAACTTTGCACACAAATTATAGTGATCATATACTTGTCTCAAATTTTCATTATAACTCAATTTGAAATCCAAAAGCGATACTGGTCAGATTTCTACTTTGTTTTATAGTCCTTTTCAGCAATTTAAAGTGAAGTCTCACCTTAAACTGACAGTGTTTCGAAAAATTCCATTATCTATGTGTATGTACAATTTACCTCTCTCTGAAAGGAAAACTAGCAATCTACCAATAATTAACATAATGTTGTTTATTTATTTTTCGATGGGTAAATTACCTAGGTTAAGTGCGAAAAACTCCTTCTCTTGATTTCACACGTTAAAGGAGCAAATTAGTTAATCTGCAGATTAGCTATGTAATGTGCACATTAACGGCTTTCAAGCTTTAGCGGTAACATACATATATGAGTAAAACTAAAGCCTATAATCTTGAAACATAGCAACGAAACATAATTTTTTTAATGATACAATAGATAGTACCAAAACGATACTTCCAGCTCGAAAGGAAAAAAATCATATCTGCTCAGCATTTTAGTTTCATAAAAATGTTTACCCACAGGAATGTTTTCATAAATGTTAGTTATCTACCAACAGAAAAAACAGAACCTCCATTTAAATTAACTCTCCTTTCTCATATATATAAATTGTTATATGTACCTGTATCCTTAGAAGAGATATTGCCGATATCAATCAATTGGATTTTAAAATCAGTGACTTGATATGAGTTGGCTATCAATACATCTGAATAAAAATATGGGTTTTATTACAAATAGTTCATTTTAAATGAGTGAGTTTGGTAGGTCAGGTCACCATAAAAAAAATTTTAAACAGTAAAATCGTGTCTGCATTATATACAGGGCCGGATTTAAGAGTATGCCGCCTATAGGCTAAAGTCCATTTGCCGCCCCCTCTATAGTTCATATTTGCTTAATACACTTGTTTTATACAACAAAAGGGTAAAGCAGTTCATTGGTGTTTTCATCTTTTTTAAACATAAAGTTCATTTACTTTAGATAAAATTACAATTTTAATGGTTTACATAATAAATGATATAGTCAAATTAGTTATCTACTTTTTTTTTTACTTACTTCTTTTAAGATTCGTTAAAAAATGAAATGGGTTTCGAACTTAATTAATTTGTTCTTGGAGAGATCAGTGATCACTATTTTAAACATATTTTTATATTTTAATGCTAATGACTATCTTTTGCGTAATTGAAGAACTGTGTTCAATTTGAATTAAGTTGTTCTACACGGAAATGAAATGACACAAAATGTAGTTAATTACTGGTTTATTTGTTGAAAAATATACAAACTTCTCTAAAATAACTCACCTTACGTAATCTTCATGTTCAAATTTACATAGCTTTCTTACGAGATTTCTTAATGGCAAACTCGTTAATAATGTCCTCATATGAAAGGGTTTTTGTTGTATTTGCCTTAATACAATGTAATGAAAGTGAGTTTAACTGTATTTCAGAAATACTAGTTCGCAGATAGTTCTTAACTCTTCTAAGGCATGTCTTGGAAGAGAAATAATTTGTATTGCCACTACCACAATTACTGTATTTTTTAATGTGTGTTGCTAAGAATGGATCGAACTCGGATATCAGTTCTAAAGTCATAAGAAAATTTCCATTCCTGTTAGAACCAAATATCTCGTTGTCGCCTCTTAAAGCGAGGCCTCTTGATGCCAGGGCCTTGACAGTCGCTACAACTATAGTTAAAACGTTTCTCCAATAGTGTGTTTCTTTGTCTAGTTATAAAGTTAGCATACTGTCAACACAACTAAGTGAAATTCCTCTTGCATTTAGAGTAATAACAGCAGATTTGTGTATTGGGGAATTTTCATGGTGACATGCACAACTTTCTCCATTTTTCCAGTCATTAAAACCATCTTTGTCGTCAAATTGTGATCGTTCTTTTGTGCTAAACACTAAACAAGGGCCACAAAAAACTGATCCCTTACTTTTAGAGAAAATCATCCATTTCCTTTCATGAACTTCTCCATTTTTTAATCTCCGTTCAAAGAGAGATTTAGTCAAATATCTCTTTTGATCTTTGTACGCTCTTAAGCTGTTGGTGAAACCTAATCCTATGTTTTGGTTAAAGCCATTTTTTGCTATTAGATCTCTAATAGCATCATTTAAGATCCACAAAGCTGGATCCTTATTTAAAGAGTTTGCTAATGTTGTCCCTTTATTTTCTGTTAAAAATTGACTTTTAACATCAAATCTATCAGGTACAATCTCATTGTGAGAACTTACTTGTTCTGATAACAACATGGCTGTTTTGGAACAACTCGTTCCAGGGAAAGCACTGTTGTCCCCAACAGAACCATCACAAACAGCACGAGCACTTTCAGGTTCCCCTTTATCTTCTTTATCGTTTGTTTCTTCCACTGGCAAATATTAATTTTAAAAAAATATATATATATATAGTTTTTTGTTTGTTTCAGAACACGTTCTTGTTCTTGAAGTTTCAGTTTTGTTCGTTTTTTGTATTCAGCGCTACTGAGTCTCTTCCTACCGTCACTCATAGTAGCTAGTAGCCTACTTGTAAAAACTGTACATTATGTATTGGAATACTCTAAACTATAAGGCAAAATCGTAACAAACAACACGAACACACCTCGCTCAACATAATCATCAACGATCCCATTGTGCACACCAATAGACATGAATGACAGCGTCAGACTCAGACAGACTAGACTGACACTACACTACAACTACTGACAGCGGAGCCACTGGGCCTTCCACCAACAGTGTTGCCAGATCGGCTACAGTGTTGTCAGATTGAATCGCTGCGCTTGTGCCAGTGTTGTCAAACCAAATTAGATTGCATTACAAGAAAGTTACAATACAAGATTACTTGCTGTGAATTTTTATTATGTTATAGTTTTAGAAAGTAGGCTATGTAGAAGGACTAAAACATATTTTTAAGCACATGTACTCTTAAATTCGTACGGAAAATATTATTAACGTTTGAAATACTTCATTTTAACTTTTGAATAAATTGCCAAACTGCCGCCCATGAAAAATTTGCAGCTCTAGGCTGCAGCCTACTTAGCCTATTTAGAAATACGACCCTGATTATATATTGAATGAATTTTATTACCTGGGCTAGAATTTGAGAAGTTGTCAACTGCAACTACATTATAGCCACTTTTCAGAAGTTCCAATATAGAGTGACTTCCTACATAGCCAGCACCACCAGTAACAAATATTGAAGGCTCACTGGAACTCATTTCTGCAATCTAAAATGTAATATAGAACATAAGACATTTTTGTTCTTTTAAATAGAATTATAAATATTCAAAATTATCTTAAGTCAAAAATAAACATAAAACAAATAAACATAAGTTTAAAAAAAATTCAAGCAAATCCTACAATACTGAAAAGTGTACCAAAGTAGAAACGGAATATGTAATTTTAAAGTAAATTTCCAATTCAATATACTTTTGCTTATTGCTCTTACTGTAATTTTACCTCAACAAAAATCGAAAATATTCTACAATGACGTCAACACAAAATAAACATGACTTGTTTTATCAACTAGGATAATCAGCACTGCAGTAAGTTTAACTTAACTCAAATGAACTTGAATTGGGTGTAAAAAAAATTGTAATTTAATACCTTGAATATTTTTAGGAAATGAAATTTTAGATACTAATTATATGTAATTTAAGATTTTTAAGGGTTTTGACATTTAAAAATTTTATTGTTATAAAATTAGTGGAAAGCACACATTTACTAATAATTTCCTGAATAAATGTTAAATTTAAGTTAGTACATATACCTTTAAAAAAAGAATACAAAAAAAATACCAATCTTGTTTCTTTTTATTAAATTTAATGCATGACTTAGATTTCACAAACATTGTCAACATAAATAAAAAAAAACATGCCATTTTACTTTTGAAACTAACTTTAAGGAACACTGTGTCACAAAATGGACTAAAAATTAAAATTTACTGCCTGTAGCTGTTTGGAAATCAAGAATTCTTAACAAAATCTTGAGACTAACCTTTACACTATGGCCTTACAATTAGTTTTCATATTACAGCAGTATAACTGTTGTACATACCTACAATGCATGGAGGTTGATGAGTAGCTACCTCACACACATGTTGTTGTGTTAAATATATTTTGTACATCCATTAAATTCCACTGAAACTACTTTAGTTTGCTTTTCCTAATTACATGTTATTCTATTCATTTTAGAACTATAAATAGAAAATACAGTGGATTCCTGTTATGAAATCCATGAAACTTAAAATATTTTGTTGTCAATATTCTTCTTACAATTATAAATAACTTATTGCAGAAGACATTCACAGAACTAATGTGCAATTAACATAGAAAACAAGGAGATACTTTTTACGAAGGAACTTTCAGGCTGTACTTAATAAATATAAGAAAATACATATGGAACATTCTTTTGAGAAAAGAAAAGAGTTCACATTTTCTCCAAGCCTGAAAAGGTTACTATAAAGTAGCAATCTTTCTCGTTCATGAGTAATAGTTATTGCTCTCATCCCTTTGTTGAACTGTCTTTATAGACTGAGAGTGGGAATATATATCACTCATTCCCAAGCAGGATATATGCTGATTTAAATCAAGTTACTTTTATTTTAAAAATCATTAATTCAAATTTCCTTTCTGTTTTGTTTAATAATATTGAAAATGAAATAACTGAACAAGATGCATGTTATTTTATTCAAATAAGATAAAAACTTTGCTCATACTGAGATCACCTCAAAATTAAATTGAAAATCATCCTTCCTTTGAAGACACTAAATAACAGTATTTGCTTATTTGCTTTTTAGGATCATAATTAAAAGACAAGTATTACCATCTTGTGCACTCACAAGCCTGCTTATCAGTGTTGGTTTAGTTTGAAACATTCTGCGATTGAATTGCCACATGGCCAATTTTAAATCATTCATCGTATGAATGAAGATGCTCCAAATATATTCACTCAAATTATTAAAATTGTGGTGACGCTTTCTTTTTTAAGATGTTCTAGTTAATATAGTCTGTTCATAAAAATATAAAGACACAACAAAAGCATTCCAATTTTTCACAAATCTTTATAATTGGCAATTTTTTGTTTCTTTTATGTTTTATAATGGTTAATTCTTATTTCAATTGATTGGGTAATTTTATGCATTGATCTCTTAGAAATCTTTACACTGCTAGAACTATTCAATAATTATAGAATTGAAATTTGGAATGTAAAAGTTAGTCTACTCATCTGATAATGGAATAAGTATGTTGAGAAAGGATTATGGGTTAAAGTAAAAAGTGGTTGGAATTAATAAATTGTTTATTACAATTTCAAAATTCCATTGAATTGGCATATTCTAGGGGATGTTATTACACATGTTCTATACTGTTCATAGAGAAAACCTTTATTTTTTGTTTAATATATAAACACTTTTTGTGTGCTTCGAATATACCTATGAAATACTTGTCAATGCTCAAAGAATTTGAAAAATAGACATTTGATTTCACATATTTATGTATTTTCATGTTTCATCTTTTACTGTTAACTTACAAAAATTAACATTTCTTTAACCAATACATTATTTTTGCAAGCTACAAATCAATGGATAAATGCAACTGTATTTATCCACAGTGGCAGATCAAGTCAAGTGGGGGCCCCAAGCGGTAAACATTTCAGAGGGCCCTCAATCTCAAGTTAGAAAAAAAATATTCAAAACTCATTAAGTTATTAACAAAAAGAAAAATTTCATACGATAACACACATTAAATAAATTTATTAAAAAAGAAACATATTTTAATATGAAATTCCGTCTTCGTTATTTCTTTCAAATTCGTCAATTATTTTGGCAGTATCAATTAGGTTTCAAATTTTTGCTCTATATACAGAATAGCCATATTAATTAATCATTCTTCACTCATAGTACTCCTTAAATAATTTTTACACGCATTAAAACAGAAAACGATCGTTTTCCTGATGCATTAGATAAGGAAATTGTTTAAAAAATTTCAATATTTCAAGATTCGGAAATGTGCACAACATTTCTTTGGCGGATCGATATATATGTTTGGTGTAGTTTTATGTGACCACATTTTCTTTTAAAAATATTAGAAAAGGGTTGAATTATTCAAATTCAAAAGTACAAACATCAATGTCATTTTTGTAAATATCCTTCAACTTTTTTATTGTGTTTTTTCTTCTATCCAATAAAAAAAAAATATTTGAATAGGCTCCACAACTTCATACGTCTCAGTTCTTTGAGATAATTCTTCCTTTGTGTTATCACATGACATAAAATGTATTGACAAGGAAATTTTCTCTTGTTGTAAATTCATGTGCACGACCTCTTTGTTTTCAGCAAAAAACATTTTCCTCTTTAGTTACTTTTGTGTTTGTTCATCTTTCACATTAAATGATAGGCCTAATAAATTAGTTGCCTTTATTTTTAATTTAAACTGTTTAAAATTTTTCTCTGAAATTATTGATAACATTTTTCAAATGACTTCAGTAGGATAGATTCTGTCAATAGTTTGCATATTCCACTGATAGGAGTGATTTATTAGCAGCATTTATTCGTTGTAAGAGAATTTTTACATGTTTCATTAGCCAACTGTTAAAAGAAAATTTAAATAATATTTCTATCCTTCACTTTCAACAAATTATTTGTGTCCACCTTTTAGTTGTGTTCAGAATAATGATGAAACCCGAGACATTTTTTCAGCAGAAAGTTAAAATAAGCGACTTATTTCTCTATATCTAAATGGAATCAGAATTTTTTTTTTGAATTAAATATGTGATTCAAATTTAATTACAATAAATAATACTAAAAACAGTAACTTTAAGTTCATATGTTATAATTCTTCAATTGCTCATTGTCCTGTCCTGTCCTGTACTGACTGCAAAATTTAGAAACTATAAGCTACAATTTAGCTAACTAACCTACAGTAATAACAACTATTTAGCTACATAAAAATTTCATTGATGTGGGAAATATTTGGAAAATATGGCACATATTTCTTCTTTTAAATACTCAAAACACAAACATTCTTTGATTTCTTCGAAATATCCGAAAGATAACTCATGCTTGTTTTAAGGAAACAGTGAACTGATTTTATATGTGTAATTTATCGTTATAAAATATTGCCAAATGGTACACTCACTAATAATTATGATTGCACACAAGTTCAAGCAAGTTAGGCCGAACCCAAGAAATTTAATAAAATGTCAAATAAAAGATTTCATTAAAATACAGAAAAACATAAAACAAATTATGGTACAAAAGCATCGTATGTCACATACCAAAACTAATCCGTTCAAGATCTGAATGGATGTAAGTTCTATCGAAATTCAATTGAATCCTACGACAAACCAAAAGTATAAAATCCACGTAAGCGTTCTTTCATTTAAGTACGGTGCACTATCTTTCCACCTACACTTTTCTTTTATGTTGATTGTTTTGAAAAGATAGTGTAGAAAAAACCGAGCCGGCCAACGTTACGCAATAAACCCCAGACGAGATCCTCATCTCCAGATAAATGTTCTTATATTTTTCTTAGACGAGTAATTACTATGTTTGTCCACTTTTAATTTTAAATAAACTTTATAAAGGCATCAAAAAAATTAAAAGCTCCGTGTTTCACGAACAAAAACAATGCATCAGCGGATTACTCATTATAAAATTCGTGATATACCGCTTTTCGAAACCAAAACACATGGATGACAGGTTGCGCAAATAACGTTTATGCTTTACACAAAACATAGCGTACTTGTGCTGCCTAATGTTTATGAAGTTATCGGTGGTCGAAATTGAGAGATAAAATACAAAATTATTTTCATATTTCTTTTTCAAAGTTTAAACAGAAAAAATACAGGCCACGAAATAATTTTGCTGTTGAAAGTTGTCAAATTGTTTGGCAATATTGTATGTATTTTAGTATTTTTGGGCTCCTTAACTTGTTGAACAAAGACGTTAGATCTCTGAGAGTAAGGTTGCCAGAACATCTCTTTTAAAGAAAACATGTTCTCTTTTTCCACGCTCGGATCTTTTTTCACTCTCTTTTTTAATTCGGATCTTTTTGTGTCCTCTTTTTTTCGGTTGTTCACTTTCTTTTCTTTTTGTTCATTATTCCGGATAGTGTTAAAAATTATATTTCACACTAAAAACTTTAAGCGATAATCTATTCACATTTCTTTCCTGGTTCGAATCCGGGTCAGATTCGTTGGCCTCGGTCAGGGCATGGATGTTTGTAAGCGTATGGTGTAGAGGGGGCTGGTGTAACTTAAATCTGTCGTGGTCGAAAGTCATCACGTTGGGTTGGTGTGGAAGTTTGGAGAGTGGGGTGCCAATTCAGGTGTTGACTCGTCATCTGATTGTGGTTCAAAATTACGTGGTGTTGTCCTCGGATCTTTCAAAAGAGGAAGACGATCGAAGGAAAGAAGAAGAAGATCGAAGGAAAGGGGAAGAAGATCGAAGGAAAGAAGCAGAAGATCGAAGAAAAGAAGCAGAAGATCGAACGTAAGAAGCAGAGATCGGAGAAAAGAAGAAGGACTTCGGTTACAACGAGAACATGAAATTAAATTAGCCGGAATTCGAGCAGCTCAGGACCAGGAAAGTAGAAGTTCATCACCTACTGTGCTTAACAGCGGAGAAGGTGAAATCTCTCTCGATAAACTAATAAAAGGAGTAGAGACACTAGCTGTTCCAGTTCCAAGAAAAACAGAAGCATGGAATTTATTTTTCGACTCCCTCGAACAAGCCTTTAATCATATGAAAGTTCCCGAAGAATTCCAAGCAGAAATATCGCTGAAACTTCTGGGAGATCAAGCGTCGAATGTGCTAGTTTGAATTAAAGAAGACGACAAAAAAATTACGAGAGAGTAAAATCCTTAATTTTGAAAGAATACGAGCCAACACCTCAAGCTTGCTTGGATAATTTTCGAAGAGCCAAATGATTCTCTGGAGAAACTCACAAACAGTTCGCCTCTTGACTCACCTCTGCATGGGACTATTACTGTAAGCTAGGTTAAGTCGAAGATTATGATTCTCTGCAGTAATTAATTATTTCGGACAAGCTACTTCAATCACTGGATGTTGACACTGCCTCTACTTAAACATATTACCAAAATGTAATAAGTAAAGCAGTTAAGTAATAGTTTATTGAAGATATCGTAAGGAGACAAGAACAGCAATAAAAAAAAGAACAGCATAATAAAAAGACTTGACTAACTGTACTGAAAGTTGTAGTTACATTGTTACAGTTACCGAGGTATATTTAACATTTATTGATTTATAATTTAACACTTCCCTTAACCTACCTACCATACACCTAAGGAAATAAAACAAACAAAATATCATATATATAATGAGGGGGAAAAATTAAGTTCCAGTGTCAACTTGACACATTCCAATTAATTCCCGAAGGTTCTGGAAACGAAGCCTTGGTAAAGGTTTCGTGAAAATGTCTGCAGCCTGACATTCACTGCTACAGTACCGAATGTCCAAAAGTCCATCCTGGAACTTTCTCGTAAAAATTTGTATCGAACACCAATATGTTTTGTTCGATTGTGGAATTCAGGATTTTTAATCAGTCTTATAGCACTTTCATTGTCCATCTGAAGGACAGGAACACTGATGGAAGAAATATCCAGGAACAGTCTGTGTAACCAAATAGCTTCTTTCGATGCCTGACTGGCAGCAACAAACTCAGCTTCTGTTGTAGACAACGCCACACATTTCTGTCGTCTGCTGGCCCAGGGAATCGCTCCTGCACTAAACTTGAAAACCATTCCTGAGGTGGATTTTCTAGTAGTGGGATCACCAGCGTAATCAGAATCACTGAAGGCTTCTAATAGTGATGAGCTTTTGATATTTGACTGATACAAAATGCCCCATCTAGTGGTTCTTCGCAAATACTTTAAGACTTTCTTGATTAAACACCAATGTATTTTTGATGGCTTGTCCAAGACTTGAGATAACACACTAATTGCATAAGCAATATCTGGTCTTGTGACAGTAGCCAGGTACATGAGGCTACCAACGGCTTGTCTGTAGGGTGTTCCACTGTCAAGTTTTTCAGATGATTCTACTGATAACATATCCTTATCAATAGGAACACAGACAGTATTGGCAGTAGACATGTTGAAACAGTCTAAGACTTTCTTATAATAATTTTCTTGATGAATGAAAATGGACCAATCCTCTAAATATTGGATCTGCATGCCTAGAAAATAATTTGCAGATTCAACCTTGATACTAAACTCTTCTGCGAGTTTTCCAAAAAACATATCGAGCAATGTTTTATCTCTGGCAGCAACAATTCCATCATCAACATAGAGAACTAGGAACAAAGATTTATCGTTGTTCACAAACAAACAAGGATCACTATCCATCTGTTCAAGTTTACAGTTCTGAAGAAAGCTCTTGAACCTTTGGTTCAAACATCTGGGAGCTTGCTAAAAAAAATAGGCTATCCATACAGGCTTTTTAATAATTTGCAGACCCGTCCAGAACCATCTTCATATCCTTGAGGTTGCTTCATATAGATTTCTTCACTGATTTCTCCATATAGGAATGCACTCCTCACATCAAACTGTGCTAACTTTAAATTATTTCTTGCAGAAACACTTAAAACAGTTCTGGTGGTATCCCAACAAATAACTGGACTGAAGGTTTCTTGATAATCAATTCCGTTCTTTTGTGAAAAACCTTTCACCACAAGTCTGGCTTTTAAACGCTCTACTTCACCATCAGCATTTCGCTTTATCTTGTAAACCCAGCGATTGTCGATGGCTTTTCTACCATCCGGTAGGTCCACTAACTTCCAAGTGTTATTTTCATTCAGTGAACTCAATTCCTCTTGCATTGCACTTTTCCACCCACTTGTGTTAGCTGAATGAATGGCTTCTTGAAACGTTGCTGGCTCATCATTTTCAGCAAGCATGACAAAATCATCAAATCTTGATGGTTTCTGCATTCTAGCTCTGTCTTGTAGATTCATTTGGTTTTCATGATCCTCAATGAAATCTACAGTCTGAATTTCAGCAGCTTCCCCATTTCTGGTACTATCTGTTTCACACAAGTTTTCTGTAGAATGCATAGGAATCTGTTTCACTAACATTTTCTGTGAAGTAACCTCACTTTTAAAAACAATGTCCCGTGATAAAAAAGTTACATTTTAATCTGAAATCCACACTCTATATCCTTCATTTCTACAGTATCCCACAAGAAGTTCCTTCAAAGCCTTTTTGTCGAATTTTTTCCTTTTCTGTTTAGGGATATGCACAAAGCACTCTGTACCAAATATTTTCAAATGATCAATTGCTGGGGCTTTACCAAACCACAGTTCATATGGTGATTTACCCTCTTCTAGAGAAGGACCTGTGCGATTAATCACATATGCAGCTGAATTAACAGCCTCACCCCACAGTCTTTCTGGTAAATCCTTAGCATGCAACATGGATCTTGCAGCTTCAAATAAAATTCTATTCTCCCTTTCAATTACTCCATTTTGTTCAGGAGTATAAGGCATTAATGTTCGATGATTGAGCCCAGCTTTCTGTACAATATCATGCACTTCAGAGTTGTTGAACTATCCACCTCCATCAGTAAATAATTCTTTCAATGTATAACCAGCAGTCTTAACTTCTCTCAAAAACCTAGACAACATGATTTTAACCTCAGACTTTTCTTTTATCATATAAACAGTCCTGTATTTGGAACAATCATCTTTAAATGCCACAAAGTATCTATTTCCACCTAGTGACTTTCCAGGCATTGGTCCACACAAATCAGCATGAACAAGCTGACCAGGTTTTGTAGGACGTTCTTGGCTTGAGCCAAAGCTAAGCCTATGCATTTTGCCATTCATACAGGCATCACAAAATTCACTGTCGAGCTTTACATCAATACCTTTAAGTTTTAGAAACTTTTGAACATGGCGCTTATTTTGATGTCCCATAACTGAAGACTATCATTGTCGACAGCCACACAAGCAGATTCTGGAACTAAAACACGTAAAAGAAGTCTGTAAACACTATTGTGTCTTATGCCAACAGCTATAGTTGTAATGTTCTACAAACATATTAATGAAGCTATAAAATCCATTTATATTACTTAGGAAATAAGCAAGTCTTATCGCATACAAGTATCGTTTATTGCTTAGTCATCGTGAACTATCTGTTGCCAGATACATAAGTTAATACTTACCATCTTTAGGTGTTGCCATACATTTTGATTACAGTTAATTATACAACATAACACTCTCCTTCTGAAAAAAAAAAACTATTGCTATGTTACTTTTAGATTTTATAAATTTAAGCGATTTGGTGGCTTTATGAGCCTTTTAGGTCTTGGTGTTTTGACTAGCTGAGAGTCAGAGTTTATATTGTAATCTACAGTCCTTTTGAGGTCAACAGTTTGTTGTTTTTCCACCACATTCCTGGTTGGTGAAACTTCGTCAGGTACAGGCTCTGGTATTTTTCCATTCGCATCAACAGCTGGTGTAGATGGTTGACTGGAAGGATTTTGTGGTATCTGTTGACACACAGGAACATCAGGGACCTGTAGAACACATCTTCTGAGGTGATCGGCATGCACAAACCGCATCTGTCCATTAACTTGAACTAGATATGTGCTAGCGCCAATTATCTTCTTAACTTTTCCAGGGAACCACTTCATCTCTTCATTTCGACTGGACTTCACAAGAACCTTTTCATTTACGTCAAATTGCCTTGCTTTAGAATTTGAATGGCATCTTTGATATTCTTGATAGTTCTTTTCTCTAATCAAGTGGTTGCTTCTGATTTTAGTTATTTTAGTTTGTGGAGTATATTTGAAGAGAAGTTCAGCCGGAGTTTTCAGTGTTACTGATGAAGGCGTGTTTCTATAGGAAAATAAGATGCAGTCCAATCTATGTTGAAAGTTGTCATATGTCCTTGGTGAATACTTATGTTTTTTTAACATATTTTTGATTACGTTGACTGATTTTTCAGCTGCTCCGTTCGAGTTAGGATGGTATGGAGGTGAATTTCTTAAAGTTACACCATTTGACTTGAAGAAGTTAACAAATTCTTCGGATTTAAATTGTGCAGCATTGTCGGACACTACTTCACTTGGCAGTCCAAATGTGGCAAAAAATTGTCTAAGTTTGCTGATTGTGGATTTGGAACTTGTGTTGGACACCAGTGCGACCTCTATCCACTTTGAGTAGGAGTCCTTTACGATTAAAAGATTATGGTCCTCATAATTTGCATAATCAATGTGGATCCTTTCAAATGGTTTGCCTGTCAGGGGCCAATTATTCGATGGCACTTTAGCTGCACTTGGTCTTGTCAATTGACAAGGGATACATTTGTTCACATAATCTTCAATTTCTTTATCCATCTTGGGAAACCAGAAGTATCCTCGAGCAAGATGTTTCATTCGCACTATTCCAGGGTGTTCAGTGTGCAAAAGTTGAAGAACTTTTTCTTTCAAGCCTTTAGGAATCACTAACCGATTTGCTCTTAACAAACAGTTATTTTCTATGCTCAGTTCATCTTTAACTCGGTAGTATTCTTGTAAGGAATCCGGAACATTTTGTGGCCAACCAAATTTGGTGTAGTTAATTGCCTTGCTAACGTCACAATCAACTGAGCTAGCCTTTTCAATATCCTTGTTAGTCAGATCTTGGAATTCTGCAAAACAGCACACAAATTCCTTAGCACGTTTGTCTACTGGTTCATTGTCCTTACATGGAATTCGTGAGAGAGCATCTGCTAATAACAGATTTGAACCCTTCTTATATCTTATCACATAATCATAACTAGACAAGATTAACGCCCATCTTTGCATTCTCGAATTTGCCATCTCTGGAACAGGTTTGTCATGGCCAAGTAATGTTACCAATGGCTTGGCATCGGTTTCTATGACAAATTTTGTTCCCTGTAAGAACTTATTGAATCGTTTAATACCAAAAATAATAGCCAAGGCTTATTTGTGCACTTGGGCATAATTTCTTTCTGCCTTATTCAGAGTTTTCGATGCAAAGAATATTGGTCTTAAGAAACCTGGGGATGATTCATGACACAAAACTGCTCCCAGACCATAATCAGATGAATCACATTGTAAAACAATGGGTTTGGTAATATTAAAATGCACAAGAACATTATGTTTATCGAGTAGAACCTTACTTCTCTCGAATGCATCAATACATTTCTTGTTGAAGTCCCACTTTGAGTTTTTCTCCAATAACTTGTATAAGGGCTTCAACTTTGAAGACAAATTTGGTATGAAATGTTGGTAATAGCCTAAAAGTCCTAAATAACTCTTCAGTTCAGTCACATTGCTAGGAATCCTTGTATTCGAAATATCATCACATTTGTCCTTTAGTGGATGAATGCCCTCTGGATCTTTGACATGACCCAATACCTTAATTCTATCCTTAAAGAATTCACATTTGGAGATGTTTACTTTGACATTGTAAGAGTTGAGCTTTTTTAGCACTAGATCGGTCCTTTTCTTACACTCTTCCTTTGTGTTAGCACGTACAAATAGATCATCTATGTAACAGTCCGTAAAGGAAAAGTCCTTTAAGATGTTATCCATTTTTTGTTGAAACAAAAAAGAGGCAGACTTAATACCAAAAGGTAATCTGGTGTAACGCATCAGACCCTTTGGTGTGTTAAGTGTCAGCAATTCTTGTGATTCAGGAGATATGGGTAGCTGATGGAAAGCCATTGATAGATCAATTTTTGTGAAATAGCTTCCTGATCCTATATTGGTTAGAATCTCTTCCTGTGAGGGTAGAGGATAAAACTGTGTTTCACAATGTTTGTTTATAGTAACAGAAAAATCTCCACAAAGTCTAACAGTCCTTTTGCCTTCACTGTTCGTCTTTGGTACAGGAACTATGGGCGTTGCCCATTTGGAATGACTCACAGGTACTAGCACACCTTTCTGAACTAGGGAGTCTAACTCTTGATTTACCAATTCCCTGATGGCATAAGGAACTGGCCTAGATTTGCAGAAGACAGGTACAGAGTCCTCCTTCATAGCTATATTCACAGGTTCTCCCAACATTCCTCTTGAATCATTTGGATTAAAACAGTTAGGAAATTTGGAATGGTAATGTTGAAGAATACTTTCATGAGACATATCACTTGTAGTTTCTTCCTCTTGATTAACTGGGTCTTCAGCATCATCTTTAGCTGGATCTTCATTTTCTCCATTAACATTTGCAACATGGTCATTTTTCACTTTATTTAAGTCGATGCCAAGTTGTTGAATCCAGTAACGTCCAAGTAGTGTAGGCCTATTGGGTGTTTCAATAACAACCAAAGGTAGCCATAGTTCCATTTCTTGATACTTGACAGGAACATCAAATCTTCCAATTATTTTTAACATTTGACCAAGATAAGAACATAGTGTGGGAATTTCAAGTTGTTCAAGTTCACCCAAGTTTAAACTTTCAAATTTATTTTTAGACATGATGGAGTGAGCACTGCCAGAATCTATTTGCATATTAACTAGAGAAGAACCTATTGAAATGTTGATCTGATAAGGCTTAGGAACTTCATGCTCAACAGCTGCACAAATTGAAACAGTGTTGATGTACATTTCATCAAAAGCTTCATCTACAAAGTTTGTAGTAGAAGTTCTGCATATACTGGCAATGTGCCCTTGACGTTGGCACTTATAACAAGTTGCATTTTTAAAAGTGCATTCATCTCTATGCTTTTTACCACAATGCTTACAATTTCTTGTGTCCTTGTTCATTTGGGTTTTGTAGTGAGGCTTGTTTGTAGCTCCACGATCTTTATTTTGAAACTTTTGGTGTTGAACAGGAACCTTATTCTTAAATGGCTTATTAGCACTCGAGATCTTGAAAACATTTTCTTCTTTTGACTTGAAAAGTTTAGCTTCTTTACTCGCTGTTTCCATAGCCAGTGCAATTTCACAAGCACGTTTAAAGTCAAGATTACTTTCACTCAGTAATCTGTTCTGTATTTGTTGGTCTGACAAACCACAAACTAATTTATCCCTCACTGCATCATCTAAGAATTGACCAAAAGAGCATTTACTTGCCGCTTCTTTAATTCTCACGATGAAGGTAGCTACATCTTCTTCATTTTGTTTAACGTTATAGAATCGAAAACGCTGCATGATGACAGATGTCTGTGGGGCAAAATGGTTGGTGAGAACTCTTATAATTTCTTCATAAGGAGTTTCTTTTAGATTATTCGGTTGCACGAGGTTCCGCAACGTTGAGAACACTTTCTTTCCAACACATGTTAGCAGGGTAGCTCGTTTATCACTGTCGGCTTTAATTCTATTAGCTTCGAAATAAAATTCTACCTGGAGCAGATATTCTTCAAAACAGTCATTTTCATTATATGCTGGCATTTTTCCAGTTTGAGGGCGATATTCCACAGCCACGCTGCTTTCAGAGTCCGTCATTGCTACAAGCACGTGCGATCTTTTTGGGGCAAGAAACGCACGGAAAGAAGCTCAAATTAGCTGCCGGACGATAGTTTTACGCTCGTCGCCAATTGTAATGTTCTACAAACATATTAATGAAGCTATAAAATCCATTTATATTACTTAGGAAATAAGCAAGTCTTATCGCATACAAGTATCGTTTATTGCTTAGTCATCGTGAACTATCTGTTGCCAGATACATAAGTTAATACTTACCATCTTTAGGTGTTGCCATACATTTTGATTACAGTTAATTATACAACATAACAATAGTTTCACCACTTTTGTTTTTGAACTGTCGTACTTTGTTATTAGTATACTCACAAAGTCCACTGTCTAATGCAGCACCAGATGAGAAGAGATTTTGATCACAGCTGGGAACATACCAAACTTTAGTGAGTCGACCAGGTTTCCATTCACCACTAACAAGCATTTCAATTTGTATCCCACCAACACCTTTGGCAAACGTGGATCTTCCATTGCCTAATTCTAATGGCTTTGGGATATCAAATTGTTCATAACAGCAAAACCAATTTAACTTGGCTGATATGTGATGTGATGCACCTGAGTCTATAAACCAGTAATCTTGACTTTTCAACTGAGCAATTGTCATAAAGGCTTGGCTAGACTTTGATTCGTCTTTATCAGCATTATATCCACTTTTTAGTGAATAGCAGTTCTTTTACAAATGTCCAGGACGGCCACAGGCATAACACTTCATTTTCTCCTAATCTTTTTGACTAGTTGTTACTTTTTCAGGGAACTTTCTACCATAACTGCTATTTGGATTCACTACAAAAGCCACACTTTTGCTTTCAGCAGGAGGTTTCACTTCTTCCAAACGTTGCTCATGTAGGCGTAACCTTTCAGTAAGACTTGAAAGAGTTCTTTCACTGTTTGGAACAGATTCCCAGGCATTTTTGAACTCAAGGTATTCATTGGGTAATGTATTTAAAACTCTGTTCAGCAGCATAGATTTTGGTAGCTGTACATTTTCATTCCTGAGTTCTTCCTGCAGTTCCTGTCGAATTCTTTGCAATTTGGACACATGGGTAGCAATATTGTCCAAGGGATCTTTCGTGTAGTTAAAAAGTTGGGAGTACAGCAAATCCAACCTTCGCTCGTTTTTCTGCTCGTACACAGAATGAAAAGAATCCCACATTTCTTTACCAGTTTTACATGTTAAAATGTGCTGTTTAGGCTCAGGCCTAACACTCGAACCAATTACAAATCGAGCAACGGCATCTGCTTCTTGATAAGCTTTCAAGCTTGCAGCATGGGCTTTTCTTTCATCTTCTGTAGCAAATACTGTGGTCGATTCAGGCATAGTCATTTCACCCAGTACTATGGGCATGGCTTTCTGAACAGTGAGCTGCAGTTCAATATCAAATTTCCAGCTCACCCAGTTCCTTTCACCTTCTAATTTTTCAATGAAATTAAATTTCTCCGTGTTAGAGTTAATCGACAAACAACTGTACAGAACGCACGTACCTTTGACGATCAGGAACTTAAGCCTCTCGACTTGCCGGTCACGATATTTACCTCTTTCAAAGACTACTATTCAACGATGCGCAAATCAGCATATCTGGGTCCATAACCACTTAAACATATTACCAAAATGTAATAAGTAAAGCAGTTAAGTAATAGTTTATTGAAGATATCGTAAGGAGACAAGAACAGCAATAAAAAAAAAGAACAGCATAATAAAAAGACTTGACTAACTGTAGTGAAAGTTGTAGTTACATTGTTACAGTTACCGAGGTATATTTAACATGTATTGATTTATAATTTAACACCTCTCACATAGCAATGGGGAAAATGGTAAAAGCCGCAAGAACTTGCACAAGAATATGATATATACTTTGGAGTGAAGCGGAAATCCTTTGAAAAATCTCGAAACGAGCCGAGCTAAACACCATGAACTCACTTTTTCATCTGATAGATATATTCCACCTCACCACAGATGAGAGACTGACAATTTCCCAAAACGAAATCAGTGCTATGAGTGCGGAAGTTCTCATCATCTTGCAAGAGACTGTTCTAATAAACAAAAACGGAATTAGGTTCCGACGAAACGAAACGACAGGAGTTATTTCCACAAGAATTCAAGAGCAATCAATAATATTATAAACAAAGAAGCTATCGTAGAGAAGGTCGATTCTTCATTTTTGCAATCCGAATCTATACAGAATCTCGTCGCACCCTTAAAGAAGATAAATATGTATATTGACTCAAAAGAAATAGAATACATCGTTTACTCGGGAACTCAAATCTGGATTTTTCATTCATCAGTTGTACCTAATTTAAAGAATGAAGAAATAAGTAAAATTTTGTTAACTCCGGCTTTCGGCGGTCAAAAAGAAGCAAAATAATTTATTCAACCGTGTCGATGCTCTATTAGCGGTAACAGATAAATTGAATGTTCCCTTCCTGTTAAACCAAGGAATTTTATGAATTGCTGATGAATTCAACGAATGACGAATGCTATATCTTTGGAAATGGAAAAAACAACAACGAAACAGTATTAAGTTTACATACTGAAACGGAAGAAAAAGAAATGAACGATTTTGCTGGAATTGCCGAGACTGGAACACACCAGAGACATGCTGACACCACAAGAATCGAAAGAAAATATAAGCACCGATGACGTCACTACTCAAACCGCCAAACTAAGAGGAGAGCAAATGGCTTGTTTATCATTGAAGGAATCGTTCCGACAGCAGAAATCGAAGAAATGAAGTTATTTGATTATTGATGGTCTTCTTCATCATACGGATAAGATATTGGGACAAGTCATGACCCAATTGGTACTTCCTAAGAATAAACGACAACAAGTTTTAAAGAGCTGAAATTAAAGATGGAACAGACCGTTGAACAAGTGAAAATATTTGCCGAGGGAAAACAACAATCTTATGCGGATTACTTTAATAGAAGGACTGGATAAAAAATTTTCATACCTGGAGATCAAGTGTATCTACTTATTCCTGACTCAAACAACAAATTATATGCTCGCTGGACTGGTCCCGGTGAAATTATCAAACTTTATCCGACACACTCCTATTTAGTAAAATTACCTGATGGAAAGAGAAAACACGTTCATGTGAACAAAATCCGAAAATTCCAGACAAGAGTCAATGCAGTTGGAATCATCTTCGAAGATGACGAAGAATTTGGTGATATCCATACTTCTCCCAGGGCTGTGAATCAACAAGAATCATTTGATGAAATCCATAAATTAGACATGCAACATTTGGCTGATAACGATAAGAATATGCTCCTTAAGTTGTTACAGAATCACAGAAAATCATTTACAGGAAAAGTGAAGATTGCAAATGTCGGTGGACATAGGATTAGGTTAGAAGATGGAAAACAGAGACGAAAACCCTTTGTTTACAGAATCCCTGAAGCTTTGAAGATGTAAGAGGAAGCCCAAATTGACGAGTTAATTCAGCTGAATTTAATAGAACAAAAATTTGGTGGAGATTGCTCACCCCATCGTGTGTGTAAACTTGAAGGACGGAGGTATGCGACTATGCATTGATTATCGTGCTTTGAACTCTGTGACCAAGACCGATGACGTTCCGATGGAAGATGCCATGCAACTACTTCATTCATTGGAAAAGCTAATAGTATTACCACACTCGATATATTAAAGGGATATTGGGATATCCCAATGGAAGAGGATAGTCGTGATTTTGCTTCGTTCAAGACCCATAGAGCACAGTACAGATTCAAAGTCATGCCGTTTGGTTTGAAAAACCCAGCTGCCACCTTCCAGAGAGAAATGAATCGCGCGTTAACATCATTTAGAGAATTTAGTCGTGCATACATTGACGGCAAAGCAATATTTTCTAACGACATGAATAATCACTTACGACATTTAGGACTCATCCTTACTAAATTAGAAGAACTGAATTTTACAGTGAATCTATAAAAGTGTGAATTTGCTAGATCAGAAATAAAATATTTAGGCCTTTTATAATAGGGTCTGGGAAACATCAAGCTGATCCAGACAAAATCAAAGCGATTTCTCAACTACCAAGAGCTGAGACCAAGAAACAATTGAGAAGCATGCTTGTATTATGTAATTATTATTGAGAATACATACCTTGTTATGCAGAAGTAGCTTTACCTCTGACAGAACAATTAAAGAAGAGAGTTCATGACGATCTACCGTGGCGTATACACGACGAGGCGTTCAACAAATTGAAGTCTACATTAATGAAAGCTCCTGCTCTGCACCCTCCCGTTATGAGTGAATCAAGCATAATTCGCACAAATGCGTCACAGTATGGTATTGCCGCTTGTGTATCAGAATATTTAAGGAAAGCCCCAACCTATAGCGTATGGTAGCCAGTTCAATAAAACCCAACAAGCGTGGTCTACTATGGAAAAGGAAACATATGCCATTTACGGAGCTTGAAGAAGTTTGAAACTTTAGTTTTTGGTTCCAAAATATAACTTTTTACCGATTACAATCTCAAGTTGTATCTCAAGAAGTGAGATCTTCAATCTTCGCGTTTACAACGTTGGGTCTTTACTCTTCAAAAATATGACATCCCGATAAAACATTGCCCAGGAGCCAAAATGCCACACGCGGATGCATTATCAAGATTATTTTCCAATGTGTAAATATGACAATGAGCATAAACTTTAATATGCGAAAATTTTGAATTAATTTCATATCCTTGGATTATATTTATTCAGTATCCTTTCAGTGTTTATTTACATTTATCTTGATTTTCTTTTATCTATCCTGATTTGATTTGAATATATATATGGTTAACTATGATATATTTTCTCTATCTGATATTTGTTATTTTGTACTTATAGTTCTTGTATATAATTTTGGTACATAAATTCGGTAGGAAAATAATGATTTCATGCTAATATAATGATTTAATTTTATTCCAGTTTATCATATAATTGTATAAGTATGTTAGTTTTTGTTTAGTAAGTGTTGTGTGTGCCAGAAAAAGAATTGGCTGGGAGTCTATTTGGATTTAAGAGAAACAGAAATGTTTGATTTAAAATTTTATTCGTCATAGCAGAAAGGTTTTGTTTATATACATATATCATTTTGTCGTCTGCTGTCAACTTAGTGTGCTTGTGATTTACAACTTATATCGAAATTGTTTTTTATGTCTTGATCTGTTTAAGATTTTTTTTTGCTAAAATAATATTTTAAGATATAGTTATTTCATATTTTGGGGGAAATAGAGAGGTAAATTGATCGCAACAGTAGGCCAATTTTGTTATCAGAGGAAAGTTTGATTTGTAGATAAAACTCCATCTCTGCGGGAAGGTATCTGGCCGCTGTTGGCGATCATTTAAGGTGAGTTCTTGGCAACCCCCCCTTCTGCACGGAAGGGTTGCCATAGAGAAAATTGCATTCGGATATTTGCCTCAGCTGAGATAGTCTGTTTTGTTTTTGAGGAGCGATGTGCTGCACCGGATGGAATGATATTTGTCTTTGTGTGTGTGTGTGCTCTTTTTATCATCCAATTAAATTGCTAATTTTACAATGTAGTGCTTGGTTATGGAAGGAGAAAATCACAAGCTCAACCGAGCGGTCATCGAATTTTCGAGATCAACCGAGCTAGTAAACCTTATTCGCCCGAGTAAGGACTGGTGAAGGGCTCATCCGAACCGGATAGTTAATTTGGAGTCCCGAGGCCAAGGACAATTCACCGTGTTGGGCTAAATCAGTCACTTGGACTCTGCCTGTATATATACGCGACCTACATATCCGTCAAAACTGTTCGTAATTTTCAATAAATATATTAGCCCAGAACACTGTTAACGATCTCTTTTAGTAGACGACGCAATCATTTCCAACACATCACAGTCTAATAGAAGATAATATTTGGTGCCCAGAAAGGATCGACACCCAGTCGTGA
This sequence comes from Metellina segmentata, assembly GCA_947359465.1. NCBI lineage: Eukaryota > Metazoa > Arthropoda > Arachnida > Araneae > Tetragnathidae > Metellina > Metellina segmentata. The sequence continues at coordinate 68,245,288 of OX375884.1, forward strand.
AGGGCAGTGTGGAGAAGACCGACACCCAGTCGTGAAGGACAGCAGGTCCGGAAAAGAACGCGAGACGCCGAATCCCGAAAAAGAAGATTAGCAGACCAAGTTTTGCGTGTAAAAGAGTGAGTGACTACTTGCAAACCTGAAGTGGATCATAGACGACCATATCCTGGGCAGCACGACAGGTAAGTCTTGATTTACTTCAGAGGCAGAATTTTTGTAAATTTAATTGGCTAAATTTAAGTAGGTTTCAATTGAAAGGATAGTTAAATAGCTAATAGTTAAAATTTTTGCTTGAGGTGTTTAGATTTTTTAAGTTTATTAGAAAGGAAAGGTTGTTAAGCAAAAATTTATGATAAAAGTGTTTTGCTAAGGTTGTTTGCATGTATAATTGAGTGGTTGCAAAAAGTTAGGAAAATACCTGGGTTGAAATTCTTAGAAAAGTATAGTTATTTTCAAAATTATTTCCTTTGAAAATTTAAAATAAACGTCAATTGTTGAATTTAAACACTGTTACCATTTAAAATTTTATCAGATTAGTCTGGAAGCTATTCTTTGTATCTGTTTTAAAACTTGTATTAGAATTATTTTGGGATTTATTGTATATTGTGTTATTATAGTGTTGTATTGGTGTCAGTATTGGGTACCCTTAGTAATAGCCATGTTTACTCTGTAGAACGTGTTTCCTTGTCAATATTCATTTATTACAAGGAAACAGACTTCAGATCTTAAAATAAATTGAGGATTCTGGGGGTACTTTTAGTACTACCTGTGTTTCAATTTTCATGATTGTAAGTGCTATAGATTGGTCTGAAGACATTAAAGTACTAGTAGTATTATTGTGTGTAGAATTTTGTAAGGGCAGTAACACGTTCAAAATGACATTTTTAGCAAAATATCGTAAGGCAGTTTTGTAAAAACTTGCGTATGAGTTATGTATCGACCTAGGTCCGAACGATAGGGTGGTAGACATAACCACAAAGATAACAGAAAGTCCGCAATATGATGAAGAATGGATAAAGGTTCAATTACAGGTTATAATGGGGAAAAGGGCTTTAGAGGTAAAAGAACGGGCTAAAGCTGTAGAGGCAGAAGAACGGGCTTAAACTTTAGAGGCAGAAGAACGGGTTAGGGACATAGCGGCAGAAGAACGAGAACGCGCTAGAATGTTCGAGTTAGAAAAACTTAGAATCGGGCAAGACGAGAAAAAAAAAACAGTTTGGGGTCAGGTCCATCTGAAAATCCTAAACCAACAAAAAACTTGAAAACGGTTATGCAAAAATTTGACCCAGAAAAATCAGACATGGCCTTGTATTTCACTCTTTGTGAAAGACAGGCTAGGAAAATGTGCATAGAAGAGGTCGATTGGGTTACACACCTTCTATATTTACTCCCAATTGATATCGCTGAGATTATTATGAGAGAGCACCTCGAAAAATGCGAGGATTACGAGCATGTTAAAGACATCCTCCTAGGTAGGTTTAAATTAAACCAGGAAACATTTCGTAATAAATTCACGCAGCATCATAGACGCCCCGGAACTTTCTGGAAATATCTAGTCTTCTAGTTGAGGAGCTATTTAGAGGGATGGGTAGAAGGAGTTGGAGTAAGGGAATTTGAAAGCCTAAAAATGTAATGCTAACCGACAAAATTAAAAAGAGAGTTTCTTCTGATATCAGAGAACATTTAATTGATCAGTGGGCGACCATAGTGGACCCCGAAGACCTAGTGCTAAAACTTGACCAATACGAAGCTGCTAGACGTACTGTTAGGAAACCTCTCGTCGCTAGGTCCCAGAATGACGCTTTTCAGATAAGACCCGCATGGAAAACAAACCCACCACCATCAGGAAAATTGAGCCCGAGAGAAACGACCGCCCGAATTGGAGAAATGCAAATCCAAATCAATCGAATTGGAAAAGGAAGGAGTTTTAACGGCGAACTGCACCCGCGTGTTACATATGCCATTCAACGGAACATCTAAGGCCACAATGCTCCGAGCTGAGAAAAACCCAAAATCAAAAACGTGTGAATCATTTGGATATTGAGGAAAATCTTGCCCCCTATCTTAGTGAGGCAATAATAAATGGTGTAACCACCGTAGTAATGAGAGATAGTGGAACCAGTTTAGATGTCTCTCCAAATCACTTGGTGAGACCAGAAGATTACACCGGATAAACCGTTTGGTTGAAACAGGGACTGGAAAATAATTTCCGATGTTTGCCAGTGGCAAAATTGTGTATTGAAAGTGAGGAATTCGGAAAGGTAGTTATTAAAGCAGCAGTAGTCGACAAAACTGTCAAATTAAACCATTATCTCCTGAAAATTCGACGCAAGAACTACTCCAGGAAACTAAAAGGAATCACCATCTAGAAAGAGCTGTAACGACCCGCAGTAAAAAGAGGCTTGAAAAGGTCAGGCAGGACCGGGAGGTCGAGATATCCCTCGAAAACTATTTGTCAAACGTTGGGGAGAGTGATGAACCGCTCCTAGTATTACCTCAAGCTGAGATAGATAAAATCTCCCTCGTTGAGATTTCGAACGATATGTTTTGTGAAGCACAAAAGGCTTGTGGTAAACTGAGCCCGCTTTGCGAGAAAGTAACAGGGGATAAAATTACCTAATATCGGATTGAAAAAAACTTGCTATTCCGAATAACCACGGATCACCGTGGCGAAGAAAAGAAACAGTTAATAATTCCCGCGCAAATGAGAAAGGGAATCTTGAAACTATGTCATGAGGAGGTCGCCGCCCAATTCGGCTCGACCAAAACCAAAGATAAACTACTAAGATATTATTTTGGGCCGAATTGCATTAAGGATGCGGAAAAATATGTGAAACGTGTGACCCTTGGCAGATAGTGTGAAAGCCGAGAGAGAAGAAAAAAGCCCCTTTAAAGTTCGTGCGATCTATGAACTTAGCGTCAAACAGTCCAGATTTTTCTTTCAATTCCAAGACTATATTATGCTTTCTCTCAATCTCTCTGCATATATCCCCGAAATCGGATTCCAAATTTTTCTAAACTCACTTATAATCGTGATTGCATCAAAGACAGTATCTCGAGCTTTCTTGAGGTCCAACATTCGGTTTGTAAAAACATATGTTGATGACTTAAAATATGTTGCGTTTAAGACTTTTGCGAGACTATGACAAAAATAAATTCTGAAATGCACAATGAATAAATTAGTTTTTGCTTTGGGTTCGGAATTACGATCGTGCCACAAGTTGATATCTCCTCTAACGCATCCACTATCTTAATGAGATCTGTTTTGAATTTCATAACACCATTGTGTCTTTCGACCCATCGAGTTTCGCAAAGTCCAGAAAGTTGTCCCCCAATGTTTTTTCAAGACGTTATTTCTTTTCGCTGAACCCGTGAAAAAACTCACGACTTGTTTGATGATGCCAACAGAATTACGCTCGCTTGAAACGGACAAATATTTGGATAGAGTAAAATTCAGTCGGTGACTGAAACATGGATAGTGGATTGCATTTACAGCAATTTTTTTAACTTCCTTTACAGCATCGCAACGATTATATGTCATCACTATAAACGTGTCTGAACCAATGCTAACCATTCTGGAAGAATCCGGTCCCAAATTCTCAACTATCTTAACAACCTCTGAACCAATCGCAACCCCAGTCGCTTTTAATTCAGCCGAAGTTGACACGGTAGTGGTCTTTTTTGGGAGTGCTACTATTTGATTTTGGTAACGTAGCAAACATCTGTAAAAGTCAAGAAATTTTTATGAACTTCCATTCTTCTTGCTTCACCAGTCACGTATCTTAGTGCAAATGTCAATTGAGAAATATGCGAAAGATCTGTAGTTTCTTCAGAACTACTAGCTAGAACTTCGTCTCTAGAGGACATTCTGAACCTCACCAAAAAACGAAAATTTCCTTCATTTGCCGTTGATGCCAGTAAAAGTCCAATGTTACCATTACCACCATCTCGATGACCATGCAAAGCTAGGTTTTGCCTTCCACACAGCTGAACCACTTCAATAATTGTTAGCATAATTTTTAGATTCCGATAGATTAATTCCCATACTTGATTAGCAACATCTCGAGAAGGATTTTTGTACGTTTTAATAAAGTTTGAGGCTGCCTCTCATGCTTGCTTATGATAGTGGTACTGAGGGCTCACCTCCTCCAAATAAGAGGAGAGACGAACATCGGAAGGAAGCGGTCGCTCTTTAAGATACTCCGATTTGATGAGCTTTATGACTCCGTGGCAGATTCGATCCATAATAATGCTGTACCTAACGCACTCGTGCTCTTTAATAAATCTTAACTTGTAAATAATTTTCCAATTTATCTTTTAAATAAAGTTTACTGTGCTGTAACCAGTCTAATCTCTAATTAAAGACCAGAAACGTTAGAGTGGATAAACTGAAAGAGGGAAAGCAAGGCCAAAGTCTCTCCCTAATGATTTTTAAATTCATTATATATTTTAAAAAACGTCGTCGGTTCTTCAGGCGTTGGGGGGGGGGGGGAGATCGGCAATCCTAATATCCGCCACTGGTAACAATGCGATATTTCTAAATAAACGGGCAAAGCATAAGCAGCAGATTGGAGCGGTAAATTTAAGAAAGGCGAAGTTTAGAAATTTTTCCAACGAAAAATATTTTAAAGTAAATTAACAAACTCATTCATTACGTTTAACAAAAGCAGATGCAACGCAATAGAAAATTTAGCTGATGGACACAGTTTCTGATCAAATTGGGTGGGTCAAATTTTAGGCTCTCATAGAAACGGCTACGGAATCATGTAACGGAAAGTCCGCGATGAGCGTACACTCTATCCTACATCAGTAGGCCATAAGGATTAAAGGTAAAGGTGAACCTTAAGTGCAAACTGGCCTGCCCGAATGGATGTGAATTGATGAAGATGTGAACCCAATGGGTATATGAGATCCCTGTTCCGGACAAAAGGATCGGGACAGCTCTATGGTCCGAGGGCGACCTATCTCAACCCAAGTAACAATTTGTACGTTTACGAATTGCGAAATCGGGGCTCTCCGGTATATTGGAAGTGGACTCCAAGAATGAAGGCTGGTTGACCTACCAAATTGAACTATCGGTATCTACCAACAGTACCGCCGGTGGCCCTGAGACTCTGGAGTACAATGCTACGAAAGGGCTATGCCTAATTATCTTGTACTTCTGGTCTCGTTCGTGTACCCTGCTTTACCAATGATGGTGATGGAGGTTTTTAGAGTGGAGAATCAGAGCGGTGGTTCAAGTAAGTCGTGGGTCAGGGGTTTGGCATGACGAGTGACTTAGAGGAACCTACTCTCCCATTTGCTGTCGGGATTTCACACCTGTCTGTTTATTCTAATAGAGATTCTTTCTTTCTAACCAATGGCTAATCCGTTATGTCCGTTCATCGGATGATGCGGAGGAGAGCGTTGCCTCCAACTAAGAAAGAAGGTCCAATCCTACACGTTAGTTACGAAGTTTTTTCCTTAATTTTCTATCTTATTCCTGAGCCTACAGGGCCGGGTTGCCCATTTGGAAGACTATCATATTAGCATCCAGAGGGTTGCGAGTTCGAAACTAGGTCCAGCCAAAGACCATCGTGTACAAAAGTGGCTGACACACGTTAAAGCTGTTGTGACCTCAAATGTCTTCACGCTGAATTGATGTGGAAGTTTGGAAAGTGGGGTGCCAGCCCAGGTGTTGACCTCACCATCTGACAGTGTTTCAAAATTACGTGATGTTGACATCGGATTTTTTCCAGAGAGATTGATCCAGGACCTTCGACAATAGCTCCGTTGTGTTGCTCCAGTGAGACATTAATTAACTACCTACCTACATAAGCATACATTAGAACAATTCTTGAGACTTTATTCTGAGAATACCCAATTATGTTTTACACTGCTGGCCACCCAAAATGTAACACCATGAAGGAAGCATCAAAACCGCATGAAATTTGCACCATGCGTATACCGCGATAGGATATGTAAATTATTAGCATTTCGGTGCAGTCGCAGATAATGGGAGCATGTAGCGCCACCTTCCGGCGCTTGATAAAGGGAGAACAGAATGCCGTTTAGAAGTACTGGAATTGTTCTTTCGTGCGGTTGTTTTGCCTGAGCAGCTTCGGTATGCCTTGTAGAAGGATACGAGCGTCATTCGAGCAGGTTTCTGAGTTCGACCGAATTGAATCGAAAGAATTGTTGCCTATAGAGATTGCGTTTTATCCTTCCGAGAAATCGGTGCTTGTGTGGGACGTAACCAAGCAACAGAAATGCGGATATATAATCGATCGATGCAGGACGAAACGACTGACCGACGAGACCGATTGTACCCGACTCATCGCACCACTACACGTGATATTGTGTGCACAGGTATATTGTGCGCATGGCAGTGATGAATCGCTGTGCCACATCAGGAACCATATCACAACAAATGCGGTCTGTTGCACAATAATCGGTGGTGTCCGCACGTACCATTCGACGTCGTTTGCAGCACAGTGGAATGTCCGCAAGGCGTCCATTGCTGCGGTTACCTTTGTATCTCAAAACAACAGGCGTTTGTGTCTGTAATGGTGCGATGAACGGCGGACTTTGACAACCGAATGGCACGACATTATCTTTATTCGCCGGAAGAAGGCCGCACAGGAAGAAGTTGCATGTGTTGGGCTGAAAAGAAGTCTCGAACATTCTTTGCAACATATGGGCGTGCATTATCCTTGTAAGGTTCAGATGGCGATCCACGTCACGCCGTCAGAGCCATCAACCTCCAAGTTGGAGCGGGACGTTTTCTCCCCTAAGACCAGAGGGGTTGAAAGGAATGTGAGGGGTCAGAACAAGAGTAGAAGCGTCTCTTAGCGGTTGTGCGCCGACGCTACTCTTAACCGATGTGTTGTCGGGTATTTTCAAAACTTGTAAATTAAATGTAGATAACTAATTTTAATCCTAAATAAAAGGTTTGGACCTTATCAATTTAGTTGTGCCCCTTATTTAAGATGGAAAAACTTCAGTATCCTGTTGAAAGATAGCTCTAGGAATGCCTTGAAGGAAGGGAACGACTTCGGGCTCTAGCACTTCACGGACGTACCTGTTGTTTTTCAGATTACACTCAATTCGTAGCAGTTGCGATCGTCCATGATACGAAATCGCACCCCAGACCATAACTCCAGGTGTTCGGCCTCTTTGACGTTCGATAACGCACTCTGGAAGGCAGTGTTCACCGGCATAGCGTCTAACACGCGCGCGCGCGCGCGCGCGCGCGCGCGCGCGCGCGCGCGCGCGCGAATGCGGCCATCAAGGTAAAAAACAAATTAAAGCAGGATTCGTCAGAAAAGACAACTTGTTGCCAATCAGCCCGCCAGGCTCTGTGCTCATGAGCCCATTGCAGACGCAGCATTCGATGGTTTGGCGTGAGGGGGATCCTGTATAAAGGAATCCTTGTACGCAGTCCACGGTGCAGCAGACATCGGCGAATTGACGAAGCCGACATTATCACACCTGTAGCAGTAGACCAAAGTGCTGCCAACTGCCAATAGGAAGCTGTACAGTCATTCACCGCCATGTAGACCAGGTGTCTATCATCCCAGACAGTCCACTCCCAGTTTTTCGAACTGTCCGGTGCTCGTCGGACCACTGCTTGCAAACTCGCATCACTCTGGAAATGTTCCGCTGCACACGAGCTGCTATTGCGCGATAGGAAAATCCTCCTTCACGAAGGCCGATGATTCTCCCCCGTTCAAACTACGTAAGTTGTTGAAATTTCACCCTATTTCATCGTGGAGGCATACTTAGGTCTCACTAAACGTTCGCCACTAAAAAATAACCATGCACTATTTTCAACGTCCCGCTACAGCCCTCTATTTATACGTTTTTAGCATCAGTTCAGAGGGCGCTGCTCACACCACGCATGCGTGGTGGGTTTTAAACTTTACTACTTTGCATAACATCCTGTAATTGACATTTGCTGCAATTTTCATTTCATTCGGATGATTCCTTCATGGTGTTGCATTTTTTTTTACAAACAGCAGTGCATTTTCAATAATTTCACCTTTGTACTATGTGTTATCTCTCTAATAAATTTGGCTTTGATATCTCTTGTTTTTCTTGGTATTGTGTATTTTTAATGACCAGCAGTGTAGTATTTATTTATTAGAATTTAATTAATTTAAGAATGGGGGCACCCAATGTAGTTGTCAAGCACTAGTCCCATCTCAGGGATTAATGATTTTGGATGGTTCGTTAAAGAATCTAGTAAAAATCATTTTAAAGCTAATGAAAGAAATCGGCTTAAACAAACGCGAATTGCTATCTACGTTAGTGTTTAAAATAAAGTGATAATCTAATCTATACACATACTATTTTGAAGATTTATCATTCCTATCATCCAAATCAAGTCCTTCAAAGGGTAGATAAAAACTTATTCGTTGTGATACTTGCAACATTCGAACATGCAAATGAAATGCAATGAGAAAGTCAAGGGAATGGAATGTCAAATAATGTATAGACTGACTAAACTTGTCACAGTAGAATGTATCTAATATTGCTAAAGTTATATTTAAAATTATAATTTGTGCAATTTAACCCTCTAGGTGGTTTCGACGAAATATCTCGTCCATAGAGATCTGACTTATTTTGCTAATGACGAGATATCTCGTCATCAAAATATTGCCGACTTTTAGATGATGTTGATATCAAGATTTGGTCAATTTTCTTCTAATGATGAGATATCTCGTCGATCAAAATCTGGCAAGTTTTACTAATTGCGAGATCTTTCGTCGAGACAGCCACCAGTTGAGTTAATAACAGATTTGAAAAAAATTGAGAAAAATATTTTTACAGAACAAAAGGTTGGCACGTAGTATAATTTACGTCGCATTGGAGCAACAACGGTTGACGACGGTTCGGGATCAATCCCGAAGATAAAAAAAGAATGAAGTAACTAACTGGAGAATTTGATATACTTAGTTTATCTTTTGTTTTTATATCTTTCCTTTTAGTAAAACTGAGAATTGAAATGGATGCACGTGTGCTGATTGATCATATTGCCTTAAATGTTGGTCATCAACCGTTATCTGGAATAGGTACTTGAATTAATATCGAACTTGGGCAATACAACCAGCTATTGGCGACAGTCCGGGATCAATCCCGAAGGGAAAGAACGAGGACAACGCCTTGTAATTTTGAACCACGGTCAGATGACAAGGTCAATACCTCAGCTGACACCCCACTCTCCAAATTTCCACACCACATCATCGTGAGGTAATTTGAGACAACAGAGCTAACTTGCATCAGTCTCCGAGTACACGACAGTCTATTGTTGGAACGAGTTTGTTGACTGGAATTGAGGAAATACTGAAATTAATCCGAGTTTAGACAAAAAGAATGGCGGGGTATGGTAGTCACGATGAATCGCTATCTTTTTAGAATTACTTTTCTGTGTGAAAATATACATGTTTTTCGAGTTTAGACAAAAAGAATGGCGGGGTATGGTAGTCACGATGAATCGCTATCTTTTTAGAATTACTTTTCTGTGTGAAAATATACATGTTTTTCAAGTTTAGACAAAAAGAATGGCGGGGTATGGTAGTCACGATGAATCGCTATCTTTTTAGAATTACTTTTCTGTGTGAAAATATACATGTTTTTCAAGTTTAGACAAAAAGAATGGCGGGGTATGGTAGTCACGATGAATCGCTATCTTTTTAGAATTACTTTTCTGTGTGAAAATATACATGTTTTTCGAGTTTAGACAAAAAGAATGGCGGGGTATGGTAGTCACGATGAATCGCTATCTTTTTAGAATTACTTTTCTGTGTGAAAATATACATGTTTTTCGAGTTTAGACAAAAAGAATGGCGGGGTATGGTAGTCACGATGAATCGCTATCTTTTTAGAATTACTTTTCTGTGTGAAAATATACATGTTTTTCGGGAAACTAAAAATATCAGGACAAAACAAAATCTACCAGGCATAAAATTCAGTAAAAATCATACAGAAATAAGAATTTTTGATTGTATGCAAAATAAAAAAATGTAAGAAAAAGCACTGGGTTTTATATAAAACATTTAAAAATAAAATCTATTATACTTTTACCTTTGAACTTCTTCCAGTCTATTTGGACTTGGTCAAATATGGCCCTTGCGACATAAAACCCGAAACCAACAAACCCAGACTATTTGGCATTGATTTTAAAAGATTTTCATAAAATATTGGTTCTACTTACCGTATTCTGTAAATTACGTTCAAAGTTTATATTTTTGTCAGTAATTTTTTATTGTTATTTATTCCAAATATTGTCAATAGGACTGATGTCTGCATTCTTGGTGTAGTTGTAATCATTTGGACAGTGCTTTAAGTCCATAATTTACAAGTATGGGCCTCCCACTTAGGTTTTTTTATCCTTCTAAAGCTTAAAATTTCACATTATTTCTATTTCGGGATATTTTTTCAGTGTGCTGGGACCCTTACGAAAGATATCTATTGACTCCCAATAGAATTATATAGAGATTTCTATAGAGAAACGCAATATCGCTTCTATAGAAAAAATTCTATAGGAGAAAGCGAACTCTACTTTATTTCTATAAAAAATGTATTTATATCGAATGCTTTAGAGAAGTTCTATAGAAAAGTAGGGTTTTATGGGGCGAGGGGTCGAAAAACAGACAAGCTGCGCCTATAGAAAGGTAGCCGTAAAACAAAAGAAATGAGCTTCTACAGAATTTTATAGAGGCTTTTACAAACACTTTCTGTAGAGATTTCTATAGAATTCTGCAGGGGGAGACTTTGAAAGACACTTTCTATAGAATTTCTATGGAGGTTACTTTATAGAGCCTATGACAAAACGAGCCCTAATTCTATAGACCTCATTTTATATACAAAAAAAAACTATTTAGAACTCTAGAAACATTTTGTAAGGGTACGACTTGTTACTTGAAAAAGGCAACAAACTTTGAAATGCAATATTTAGGGGATTTATAATAATAAAAATAACATGTATAGGCTCCAAAATTTAAAGCTTAAAGTTTGATGCCTGACCTTCAAATGCTACGTATTGAAACTATCTCTCCGTTACTTGTTTTTGAAGACTGTCATTGCTCCTTGAAGTAATATTCGACTCATCCTTCTCTCCGATTATCTTAACTTTCCATAATTGCGACTGAAAGATATTTAGTTCGATGCATTTCCCATAATGGAGGAGAGACATTTTTTTCGTTACATGTGATTATTCTTGTATTGTTTCCAGTGAATACAAAAATTATAAAGATTTATAAACAAGAACTTTTTATTATTAATCTCCTTCTAAAAACTTAAGAGATCTAAAAGATGACGTTGATTGAGGTACTCATTTGCAAGTTTTACATTAATAAATATAATTAAGTTGATTCGATTGCAATTTTAGCATGGGAATTTTCAGTTAAAAAAGGAATTTATAATTGTAATTTCCCTGAAATTTAGTTAAATGTTGTTTCGGTCCAACTTGGCCAAATATGGCCCTTGCGCTATGAAATGCAATCCTACAGAACTTTAGAACGATCGCTAGAAACTAGCGCTCAATTATATTACATTATCTCAGTAAAATATTGATAAGTTGATTAGTTTCAGTTTTTTGATTTTTTAAAGACCAGAAAATACAAAAGTAAGTATAATAGCCCAAGACCATATCTTGTAGTCCGAGAGCTGATGACGAATTTTGGGAAGGTACTTTAGGCACTATGAAATTGTAAAATAGAAGAAAATCAATGTTAGTTCAATAGGGAATCGAGGGTCGGGAACGCCGTTAGCGGTTATTTCGCTACTGCGCAGCATGTGATATTTGCAAAAAATTCATCCCACAAAGTATCCTTTAGACACTTAGAAATTTTTTTAATCTCTTATTTTAGCATTTATAGAATCAAGAAATAAGAATCCTAGACTGTTTAGACGTTTTTAAAGTACAACCCGACTGCCCTGAATTTGTATAATAATCTATGCAAAAAAAATATTCTATAGGCACTCTGAAATTTTTATAGCATGTTTATTAATTACTATTGAAAATATGTGCAAAAAGCCAGACGACTACGGCGGTTTTAAATAATAACCCGACGCAAATAAAGATTTTACATAAGTATCGGCAGCTGTCTTAGCCCTGGCTACCCTAGACGGCAGTGCCTTGGCTCGCCGGTCTGCGATTGATTGCGGAGGAACCACGTGACTCGAGTTTGATGTGCAGCTCGGGCTACTTAGGCCCGGTGCACACATCCGGTTTTTCAACGTGTGGCGCCGCTACCGCAACGCAAGTGCATTCTGAGATACATTAGATCCAATGGAGCAGTGCACACATTCCTCCAGCACCGCTGGGGGTACGTCCTACTTGCGTGAAATTTGTACCGCTGTTCCCCACGGTGCCGCACAGGAGTGTCCGTTCTGAAGTGCCTTGTTTTCATAAACAAATGGAATATAAATAATAATTTATAAATGGTTGTATCCAGTAGCGTGTATTTTGTTACAAAATATATATTTTTTACACCAAGTAAGCGAAATAAGCACGTTTCCTACGATAGAATATTTATAGCAAATGGCGCGAAATGTGACTTCGTACATAGTTTTTTTTTTTTTTTCCAATGGCAAGGCAGTACAATTGCGAAGACAAATACAAATACAAATACAATACAAAGTACAGAGTTCATTTTAGCCTTATACAAGGCCTGAAGTGATGGTCACTTGTGAAGGGGCACCCAGTGGGTGGACCACCATTGTCCCTAACAAAGGACAGCATAATTTACATCCATGTCCTAACCCCGGATTCAAACCAGGAACCTTCCGATCCAGAGGCCAACACCTTGACCACTAGACCGGTTGGTCGGCGCATATACATAATTGTTTTTAGTGACTACGTATTTTATAGGTTATATATCATTAATGTACAATGGAACCAAAAACTGTGAGTTGTGAAATTTGTATAAAAAAACCGTATTAATAAAGTGATTATTTTTAATCAAGAAAGACTTGCACAGAGCAAAAACATTTTGAAAATTCAGCAAAAAAGGCTTGAAATTTCATAAAGTGATTCTACCGTCCGATATAATATGTATATATATATATATATATATATATATATATATATATATATATATATATATATATATCTGTATAAATAAGAATGGAGTGTTTGTTTGTACATTCAATATTTTCGACCCATTTCAAGTTTTCTATCCGTTTTGGACCCTTCTGATGCCGAATCCACCTTTTTCTCGTTTGGTGTCTGTCTGTCGGTCTGTCTGTATATTGTGCCCTATACACGTCCACGCGGTTTAAGATATTTTCATGAAAATTTGCATACAGTGAGTACTTATCTTCATTTAGTGAGTGGCATTGGTTGCGAAAGTCTGTCTGTCCGTCTTTCTGTTCTATGCTCGATTTTGTGTTTGTGTAGACATCACATGAATTGTATTCCAGATATTTGATTACATTGTATTTTATTTTATACATTATCTATTAGTTTAGTGAATGCAATATTAAACATTTCTTTATTGTTATATTTAGTTGAGTTACATGCTAAAACACCTGAGTAAGTATACTTAAATCAACCATAATTTGGTAGTTTTGTAAAAATTGGAATGTCTATTGAATATTACGATTACTTCGATTGCTTTACCAGTACTGCTGAAAAATTAATTATTCTTCATTTATTTCAAGTCTTATTTTTAATCTTTGCGCAATGGAAACGATTTCCGAATATTTGGGACAGACGATATTTTTCAATGAAACGAGAATGAACAAGATCGCGCGAGCAGTGATATTTTTTCTGGTTCTTTCGCTCTGAATTAATTTCACATTTCTAAATTTTGTACACTTTTAGTTGTAAGTTGTGGCAACTGTGCGAGATCAAGAGATAAAAATGAATCACAAATTAATATCTTTAGAACAATTTTTCTGACATCTTTTATTTTGTTCTATTTTACTGTTTTTTCTGTTTTAAATATTTATTATTTTAATAAATGTGTTTTCCTTCTCATCACACGCAACAGCACCACAAAGTATTAGACTTAAAAATGTTAGGTAAGTCAGTATAAATTTTCAGTAAATTTTAAGTGTAGTTATGCCATTATTGAAAGAATAATGCCGTTCTTTAAAGAATAATGCCGTTCTTTAAAGAATAATGCCGTTCTTTAAAGAATAATGCCGTTATTTAAAGAATAATAATGTTTATTAATCCAAACTGGAACTTTTTCCAACATTAAAAAATTCGTTGTAATAATGACAGGAGAAGATTGCAAAATTTCACAATGTCGCATACCGGAGGCAAGAGTGCCACAGGTAAAAAAAATATTGTTTTGTTGACTATGAGTGCGAGAGCTCTCGCCGTAAATCGTAATTTTAATTAAGTGAGTTGAACATGAAAAGAACTTAAGAAAGGGAATTCCAAATCTTCCTATAAATCGTCTTTTATAGTAGTAACCTTAGTATCACCTTTCGTCATTTTGTAGCTTTGTCATACAGCAATTGTGCAATGTATGTGAAATGTATTACATGAATGGATATGCATGTGTAGGATTTGTGTCCAAAGTAAGTTGTAGAAAATATAAAGATGGCGAAAGATGTTAAAATAAATTTTTATTTTACAAAAAACGCGTAAGTCATTATATATTTTGATTATCTCTTCAATCTAGAGTAAACCAATTCAAACCGAGTAAGGTTGGGTAATTTGCTAGTTAGTAATATATATGGCGACCAAGTGGTATAGTGGTTAAGGTGTTAGCCTCTAGATCGTAAGGTTCCTGGTTCGAATCCGGGTCCAGGCATGGATGTTTGTAAACGTATGGTGTAGAGGCGGCTGGTGCACCTTAAATCTGTCGTGGCCGAAAGTCCTCATGTTGAGTTGGTGTGGGAGAGTGGATTGACAGCTCAGGTGTTTCTCCGTCATCTGACCGTGATTCAACATTACGAGGTGTTGTCCTCGTATCTCTCCCTCAAGGAACTGATCCCGGACCGTCGTCAATAGCCCGTTGTGTTGCTCTAGCACGACATTAATTAAAATTTCCATTACTTGTGTGCCAATTTGGCAAAAAACGCTAGAATCGGTGTAAACTTGGGACTCTCGTCTTCTTTCCGAGGTACGAGTGACGTCACATTTCGGAGTAAAAGAAAAGTGGAAGGTGAAATAAATGGTTCCAAATGCTGACGTCAGTGGGTATGGCGAAATTGTCAAAATCGTGTTCTTTCTTTTTTCTCCG
This sequence comes from Metellina segmentata, assembly GCA_947359465.1. NCBI lineage: Eukaryota > Metazoa > Arthropoda > Arachnida > Araneae > Tetragnathidae > Metellina > Metellina segmentata. The sequence continues at coordinate 68,260,470 of OX375884.1, forward strand.
GAACGGAAGAAAGGATGGTGAAAAAAACTAATAAATTAATTTTAAAAAATGTTCTAGATTAAATTTTAAAATTCGAGCGCGATATATAGAAAAATTGCAAAAAATTCGGACTGCCTGTGTGCCAAGTCTCATAATTGTAAGTGCCATAGATTCTTCAGAACCGTCCACACACATACATGCACCTTTTATTATAGTAGATTATTATGATTTTTTTTTTTTACAAACTACACAATTCAAAGTTTTTGGTTCTATTGTACATTAATGATATATAACCTATAAAAATATAATTTTATCTAACCTTTAAAATACGTAGTTACTAAAAACAATTATGATCACTACAACAGTTAATTATTATTACTATGTATACATACATAGTTAAATACACATGTGCATATGTTAATACTTAAAATGTTAATAACAAAACCGTATTTAAAAAACCTCTAAAAACAGTATTGCAATGAGCTCAAAATAATTTTCAGCGTGGTCACATTTGTGTGAAAAAAAAACCTCTTCCAATATGCTTTGTAAGTAGCCCGAGCTGCCCATCAAACTCGAGTCACATGGTTCCTCCGCAATCAATCACAGACCCGCGAGCCAAGGCACTGCCGTCTAAAGTAGCCAGGGCCTCGGCAGCTGCCGATACTTATGTAAAATCTTTATTTACGTCGGGTTATTATTCAAAACCGCCGTATTCGTCTGGCTTTTTGCACATATTTTCAATAGTAATTAAAAAACATGCTATAAAAATTTCAGAGTGCCTATAGAATATTTTTTGCATGGATTATAATACAAATTCAAGGCAGTCGGGTTGTACTTTAAAACCGTCTAAACAGTCTGGCATTCTTATTTCTCGATTCTATAAATGCTAAAATAAGAGATTAAAAAAATTACTAAGTGCCTAAAGGATACTTTGTGGGATGATTTTTTTGCAAATATCACATGCTGCGCAGTAGTGAAATAACCGCTAACGGCGTTCCCGACTCTCGATTCCCTATTGAACTAACATTGATTTTCTTCTATTTTACAATTTCATAGTGCCTAAAGTACCTTCCCAAAATTCGTCATCAGCTCTCAGACTATTGGTTTGACACTCGACTTTCAATATAGGGCTCGTTTGTATAAAAAAAAATCACACAAGCTATCGAGTGTTCAAAAAGTTTCAAGTAATCCAGTATACAAAACAAACCGTTCATCCTACTGAAAATATATGCTCATAGAACGAACCAAAAGTTTTCTGCATGTGCGCGCGACCAATGTTCTCCTCAAATCAAGATGACGGTGAATGGAAGTGTAACGTATTTCAAGACAGTATTTTCAATGGAAATTTATGAGTCTATTTAAAGGTACTGTGAAATATTAGATTGATAATCTATATATATAATTCTCTTACGTGGCACGCAAAAAAAGACGTTATTTGTTATCGCGTTTTGGCAACACTGTACGATTGTTTGTTTACCACGAGGCTTCGCGCCTCAGTTGAATTTATAGCGTTATCGGATAAAATTTTATTGAAAAAAAAATGAATATGAATCGAGCTGTTGCAGCTTACAAACAATATGCTGGGTATTCGATTTACAAAGCAGCGCTCACATTTCGAGTCAAAATTTGCTGAAAGTTCTGAGCATTTTCATTTGAATTCCGAATTGTTCGAGTTCTGATTCAAGAGGTACTGTATAACTTTTCTGTAGTGCAACAAATTTATATATTAACAATATTTTTTAAAAAATATATTTTGTAAGCAATGTCTTCATTGATGCGAGCGAAGCGAGCAAGGTTCGCGCAGCGAACCAATGAGGATTGCAAAGCATTCCTCCGGGGGTTGGCGAGCGTTAGCGAGCATTGGGCGGGCCCCCTAGTTAAATATATTCTTGCAACTCTACTTTTCTAGTTTATGTTCTAAAGTTCAAATATATTTTTATTTTCTATTTATTAACATTTATTTTAAGATTTAAAAAATCTGAATTCTCGTGTTGTCATGACAATGTTTTCTAGTTGCTGTTAGAGAGATCAAAACTAGGTCCAACCAACGACCATCGTCTACACAGGGGTTGGGGTTCGTTAAATCTGACGTGGCCTCAATTGTCCTCACATTGGAGTAGAATGGAAGTTAGAGGAGAACGGTGTACCAGTTCATATGTTGACTGAGATGCTGACATCGGCACGTGGCTTAAAATTACGACGTGTTGTCCACGATCTTTCCCTTCTGTGTTGATCCCGTTGATAATAGCCAGCTGTGTTGCTAAAATGTGACTTTAATAAAGTAGTGACATACATGCCCAATTTTATGAATAGCCAGTTGGTTTTCATCCAGTCGACTTAAATTCTACTACTTACCTACCTTTAAGCAAATAATTAAATAATATTTAATTGTTATCTAGGTAGGTAGTTAAATTAACGTTGCACTGAAGCAACATAACGAATTGTTACCTGGATTTCAAGGTCCGGTTGAAAGATCGTCGGATTACCAACCGGAGGGTTGTGCGTTTGAAGCTCTGTCCAGTCAAAGACAGTCATGTACACGGGGCTGGTGCACGTTAATTCTGTAGTGGCCTCAAATGGCCTCAAATTGGTGTGATGTGGAAGTTTTGGGACTAGATTGCCAGCTCTGACGTTGCCTCGTCATCTAACCGTGATTCAAAATTACGTTGATTTGTCCTCGATCTTTCCCCTCAGGACTGATACCTGACCGTCGCCAATAGCTTGTTCTGTTGCTTCAGTGTGACGTTAATTCAGGTGTTAAATGAGATCATGAAGGACGTCGCACCGAAGGTGCCCAATCTCCAGAATTGACAATATAGCACTTTATAAATGGGCCTACCTTGGTATTTGAGAATTTTAATGATTTGGTAGGTAATAAAAGAACTGAATTTTAAGAAATTGACAGTTTTTCTTTTAAGAATTGAGTTTTTTCTCCTATCACACTAATAAATTTGTTTAATTGAAATCTAGAAAAAGTTGCGCATCGATCTGGATGAGCACTTAGTTGAGCTCTGTAGTGAAATGCTGGATTATCATCGACTTTATGACATATGGTACGAATTGCAGGAATGGTAGTGAGGAAGAAAAGCGTGAGATCTTCCTTTATTTTGGGGGAGAGTTGGATAATCAATTTCAATTTCTTTTATTTCAGGTTTGTTATTTCTTTCAATTTTAAAGAAAAAATTGCTGGAGATTTTGTTTATGGAGTTTTTAATTGAGGGAATTTTTAGTGTTTTCTTATATCACTGTTATTTTCTCTTAAAAACAACAGAAAAAGATTTCAGTGTCAATTTCTACAAGGTAAGAATCACTCACCTTTCATTCCAGGCTGCCGCTGAAAAGGTAGTAATGGGTCATTCTGAAATTAAGTGGAAATTTGACAGTCAAAACTTTTGAAAAATAAAATTAAATTTTTATTATTTATTTTATGTATTTAGTGTTCTGTTAGGGCAAATGAAGTTGTACAACCATCAAACAGAGGTCAAGAAAGCATTTTAAGCAAATTAAAGCCAATTTTTTATTTCCTTAAAACATGGAGGTGACATATAGTCCCATGGAGGTGACATTCATGGGAATGGAGCTACAAGTGTTTGCATGGAGGTGACAAAATGTTTCAGTTTCATTTAACACAGTGTAATGTCTTCAGGTATTTCATAAAAAATGAACTGTTCATGAGTGTTCATTGTCAGTTGTTTTAAAATGGCCACAACCTCATCTTGCACTGTTGCTTCACATTCTTTTGGTGTCATGTTGCTTCACAATTTGTTTTTGGTGTCATGTCATCTTGACATGAAGCGGATCTGGTAAGAAGCTTCAAAACATTCCGAGACATTTGCCTCAAAATAGCAAACACTCTTTACACCAAATGCTTTGACAATTATATATTCATTAAATGCACTTGAGTCAGGTCGTAAAGATTCAAACAATGAGCAGAACATTAAGTTTTTCACTGTTTTCAATTTCCCTACCTATGTAATGTGATTTGGTCATCTGAACCTCTGAAATGCACACTTTGTATCTCCTTGTTGTACTTACATTAATAATTTTTGTTGAAATCAACATGTATCAGTAACTTATCTGTTCCGAGGTTATTTTTTAGGTTGAAAATTGACCTGTATTGGACTATTTGCAAACATGCTTCATGAAATGAGGAAGCATATGATTGAATTTATTAACTAGTTCTTTGACTTTTATTTCTACTTTTGATTTAACCACTTTCTTAACTGACTTTTTTATTCCTTTAACTAAACTTTACTTCTTTCCTCTTCCATTGCTCAACGCATGTAATTACATTTTCAAAAAAAATTTGTCTCAACGTGTTTGTTAATGCACTTCTTACATCTCCTTTCCAGATATTCTTCTTTACTTTTTACTACATCCTGATAGCAGAGATTTAACCTTCTGGTCTAAATCATTGTAATTAAAAACTTTGAGGCTTTTTAATTTTTCAAAAATTAAAAACATTTTCATGCTTTTCACATGCACATGTTTTTTACATCAGGTTGCAATACCTAAAATGGTAAAAAAACAGAACGCTGAGTATGGAATATTATAGCCAGATTCTACTTCAACTTTATATGGAGATTTTAAGATTTCCCATTAGGGTTCTCTTTTGTTTTTAGTATTAGTCCTTAATGCCTGGTTCCATACGGCTGACATCTTACTTAAAAAAACTTCACGATGTCAGATCTTATTCTCATTTTATTTTTTGTTTGGTATGTGCTTGTCTCTTTAATTACTTCAACAATGTTTTTCTCACTATATTTTATTCAATTTTTCCCATTATGGACTAAAGTGGGATCTTGTACAAACTTTGATACTTTATAATTATTTTCCCAGACCGTACCAAACTAAATGCTTTTTGACCTTTCCTTTATTTTGTATTGTAATTTTTCTCTATCTGGGTAGTTAACGCAGCTCCAAATTCAAGATTTTTTCTCTAGGAGAAAATTTTACTTAACGTAAAAGATTTTTGACCTTCTGCTGTGGACTGTTCATATTTTTAAACTTCTCTTTCAAACCATAGTTCCTCTTATATTTCTCCTTATTTGTATTGAGCTTCATTTTTTCTTTATTTTCTTTTTTAAGTTGCTTAATCTTAATCGTTCAGTAGGACTTTGATTTGTTTCTTTTAGCTAGCCTTTTTCTGCCTCTTTCCTTGTTGCTTACTACTCTCCCAATAACAGATACATTTTGAAGGCCTACACCAACAGCTTCTACTAGGTCAACTAGTTCACTGTTTGGTGGAATATTAATTTCCTTTTTTTCTTCAAATCGAGATTTTCTTGTTTTTTTTAACCCATTTTTTTTTACTGAGCTCTCTTTTCTGTTGGAAAGTACTGAAATATCTTTTATTTTTCATTCTTCTTTTCTTCTATAATATCTCTCCAACTCCTTCCTTTTAAATTCTACATACAGTTCTGGATCATTTTAAATTCTATTTATTTATTGCTCAGACTCTTTCCTGATTTTACTAAATTTTATTATATCAGCTTTCTTTGCATGGTACCAAATAGGCAGATTGACCTCGTACCATGTCAGAAACTTCAAAGAGAATTTCAGTCATGAGGATATTTAAATTATCTCCCGACTCTCAATGCCATATTTTTAAAGACAAATTAAAGATTCTATTAACATTCATAATCAGACTCAAAGTTACAAGTGTTCAAACATTGTAAATCAAATAAAACTGGTAGCTAACACTACAGGTTCAAATCAGAATCAATTGGCAGGTTAAATCAGTACAGGTTAGAGAAAAAACAATTGGACTCCTTATTTGTTTACCCAAGATTGTTCTTACTTTAATAAATAACCACTTAGAATCAATTTTTAACCACATGTCTCTGTACAATTTCTCATAAGAAATATTTGTTCACCTCCATGTATGCCTGTCACCTCCATGTTGGAACTTAGCCATGGAGGTGACATTTCAATGGTTAAACCACATTTTAGCCTAACATAAAAGAATCCCAGCCACGTGCTTTGATTTCCAGATTATTTTATACAATTCCTAACTATCTGTTGAAAGAAGTTCAGCAATAAATGAAAGAACATAAAATTAAAAAATGCCATGGAGGTGACATTGTAAAAAGAACTCATGAGTTTTCAAATATAAAGATAAAGATACAGACAAAATAATACTTAGGGGAGAGTGGGGATGGATGGGACAGGGGATGAATGGGACAACTGAATTTTTTATACCTTAAGTAAACTTTATATGTTTGATTTTTCACCTAGTAGATGGCAGCAACTAGCCTATTCAGCAAATTGAGTTTTAAACCATTTGCTTCCATGTTGGTGTGAACAGGACTACAAAGTGTATTTTTCCATGCCAAAAGTAAGTTTTTTTGTTTCAATTTCATAAGAGTTTATTAAAAAGTTATTTACTTAAAGCTAGGAATATTATTGTGTTTTGAAAATATACTTATTTTACTATGATTTGCAATTTAAATGGAGAAAATTCATAGTTGTTTTCTAAGCCTACTCTTTGATTTATATAAACAAGTGGGTATGGGGATGAATGGGACAACAATTTGGGGGATGATTGGGACAGTCCCATTCATCCCTACACTTTCTGGTTTTATAACTTTGCATCAATAACTTGCAATATTCAACTCATTTTATTAATTTCTTTTTTGATGAACTAAAATTTGGTATATGAGTAGTTTTAAATTTATTAAGGCACTTATTTATATTGTTGATCAAGCCTATAGGATGTCTGATAAAGAAAATTTATTTTATAGTCACAGGCATAAAGTTTTTTAACTTAGACATTTAATTTTATCACCTATTCTATTTCTTTGTTATAAAATTTTTGTAAATAAAAAATGGGTAGTTACCTTCATTTGTTTTTTTAATCATGTATTTTTTAAAAATTAATGTTATTTTACTTTTGTAGGATGCCACGGAATTGGAAAAAGAAAACTGAGAGAATTAGGAGTTCATCATCAACCATTAAAGAAGCTGTTAATGAGGTTGTTACAAAAGGAATGCCTTTAAGAACAGTTGCAAGAGCATTCAACATGTCGAAGTCAACTTTGAGTAGATATGTTATAGAAGCTAAACAGAACAGTGATATAGAATCCTATGTCCCAAATCCCAATGTTGGGAACAGGAAAATATTTTCTTGTGAATTAGAAAATAAACTGTGCAAATACTTGCAAATTTCATCCCAAATGTGTTATGGTTTAACCACTATTCAAACAAGAAGAAGCATTAAAGAACATTAAAGAAGCTGTTAATGAGGTTGTTACAAAAGGAATGCCTTTAAGAACAGTTGCAAGAGCATTCAACATGTCGAAGTCAACTTTGAGTAGATATGTTATAGAAGCTAAACAGAACAGTGATATAGAATCCTATGTCCCAAATCCCAATGTTGGGAACAGGAAAATATTTTCTTGTGAATTAGAAAATAAACTATGCAAATACTTGCAAATTTCATCCCAAATGTGTTATGGTTTAACCACTATTCAAACAAGGAAGCTGGCTTTTGATTATGCTAAATTCTTAGTAAAAGTGCCTTCAGTGTGGAAGGAAAATGAAACCGCAGGAAAGGATTGGCTTTTGGGTTTTTTGTCCAGACATTGAGAATTATCTATTTGCACACCTGAAAGTACAACCCAGTCGAGAGCAAGTAGCTTTAATAGAAATAACACAAATACATTTTTCCAGAAACTTGAAGGTCTTCAAAACAAATATAAGTTTGAACCAGCAGACATATATATTGTGATGAGACATATTTGAGTACAGTAACTGAATGTCCCAAAATCATAGCAAAGCATGGTACAAAACAAGTCGGTCAGATTACATCAGCTGAACGAGGTCAGTTAGTAACAATGTTAAACTTTATAAGTATGGCGGCAACACAATTCCCCCTGCATATGTATTTCATCGGGTGAACTATAAGGAATTTATGCTAGAAATTCATGCATTTCATTAATAGCCCTGGAGCACCATCAGAAACTTCTGCAATGAACAAAGCAGTCCTCTCACAATTATTCGTCCATACCCAAAAGCCTCTCCAAGAAAAACAGGACGTAGATTAAGGAAACGAGGATGCTATCGTGTATTAACTGATACACCAGAAAAACAAGTCATTGAAGAACAAGAAATGGCAAAAAAATGGGGGAACGAGTGTGACGTGATGGCGCTGCAGTAGCCGCTACGTCATGAGAGTTCTTGACAGTCACTATTACGATTGAACGTCTGACTTTTGTAATTTAGCGGAGGAAAAAATGTTGAACATGTTCGATTATATTTTATTTTGGTCTCACGAGCAGCCCCCAAATTGGGCAAGCATGTGTAATGATCGGAATTAGTTTCTTGTCGCCTAGTGATAATGTTGAGCTCCGAGAAGTAAGTGGGTACATGACCGTGGAAGTTTTCCGAAATTTATCTTGTTTGTGTTCTATGTGCGGCTTTCAATTAAGATGAGAGTCTAGGAGTACTCCTAAGTATTTGTCTGATAAGATCAAAGGATAGGTTGTCCGTAAAGTTTAAGTTGTGGCAATTTAGTAGGATCTCTGCAGAGAAATATGATGCCTGCAGTCTTTTCGACATTTAGTTTGATTCTCCATCTGTTAAGCCAGTATTCAAGGAAGAATATGTGTAAGTTAAGGCCGGCGAGGAGAAATTTGGAATTTTTATTTTACGTAAAAGAATTGCAGTACCATCTGCGAACATTCTAATTTTGGTGCTGTTGGGTTTGATGAATGCCATTCATGTATAAGTTAAAAAGAAAGAGGCCGAGCTTGGATCCTTGTGGAACTCCAGCATATATTTTTCTTTTAGTAGTTTTGTGAATATTAATTTCGATTGTGAAATGCTTCGGCAATGTCGATGAAAACAGAGCCTTGAGTCTACTTTTCGTGTGTGATTTTCCTGAAATGTTTGTATTCAAGGAATCTCAGTAGTTGGTGGTTAATGGAGAGGTTCAGGGTGAAACCAAACTGTTGGGGCATCATGCTGCGGTTCGTGTTAATAAATTCTTTGTAGTGTTCAAGAATGACCACTTCGGCGATTTTGCTTAATGTGGGAAGTAGGGAGATTGGTCTGTAACTAGGTGGGATTTAAAGAGGTTTGTCAGGTTTTAAAATAGATAAAATACCTGCTGTTTTCCAGGGAGAAAAGAAGTGTTAGAATTTGAAAAAATCGTTAATAATCTGAGTAAAGATAAGGATAATTTTGAACCGTAAAGATAGTAATAATTTCGTTAACCTTTTTATTTTTATGGAATTCCTTATTAATTTGAAGAACTGTTTCCTTGCTTTTGGGATCATTAATATAATTTTCCTTGAATTGTTCTTAAGGCTATCAGAAATCAGGTTGGCTTTATCAGTATCTGAAACTGCAGATTGTTGTGAGTGGAGGAATATTTTTTTTTTTTTGGTGAAATGATTATAGTTTTCTATATTGACTTGTCTTCAGAATTTAGTGATGGAAGATTACTTTTCCAGGATTCCTGAGAATGAGAGGAAATGCTTTTCCGAAGTTGTTTTTGAGTTTTATTGATTAAGGATTTAAGAAAGGGGGGGGTATCTAGTTTTTAGCCAGGATATTTTATTCAATTTCTTTTTTGATAAGTTGTTTTATTTCAACTGGGAGGTAGATTTGATTATTGGAGGCGGTGAATTTAAAAGAGATATTATGAATCAGGAGAATTTGATTTGTAAGTTTGGTCGCGCGCGCGCGCGGTTAATTAACTACTCCCCTTTGAGATTTTCTTGGGATTGATCCCAGACCTTCACCACTTGCCCATTAGTCTTTCAAATGTGATGTCAATGAACTACATACCCACGTACCTTTTAAAATTGATCACGGACCGTCACTAATAACCCGTTTGGTTGCTTCAGTGTAACGTTAATTCAAATACCATCGAACCAACCAAGAGAATGGGGAGCCAGCTCAAGTGTTATCTCGTCATAAGACCGTGGTTCAAAATTATGTGGCGTTGTCCTCGCGTCTTTCCCTTCGGGAAGGACCCCAGACCATCAACATTAATCGTTTTGTTGCTCCAGTTAGACGGTAATTGAAATAACTACCTTCCAAAAACCGATAAACCGACATATTGGTTAAGGTGTGAGCCTTTAGATAGAAAATTTCCTGGTTCGAATTCGGATCCGGGCATGGATGTTTGTAAGCTTATGGTGTAGAGGAGGCTGGTGCACCTTACGTCTGTTGTGGCCGAAAGTCCTCACGTTGGGTTGATGTGGAAGTTTCGAGAGTGGGGTGCCAGCTCAGGTGTTGTCTGGTCATTTGACCGTGGATCAAAATTACGAGGTGTTGTCCTCGGTTCTTTCCCTAAAGGGATTGATCCCGGACCGTCGTCAATAGCCCGTTGTGTTGCTCTAGTATGACGTTAACTAAAAATTACCAATTACCTATCTTTCAACGGTAATGAGGGCTATGGACGATCCGGGATGAGTCCCTTAAGGGAAAGATTCGAGGACAACACCTCGTAATTTTGAACCACGGTCAGCCAATCACCGATTTGAAAGTAAAGTTTGCAAGTTTCAATAGAATATTTAGTGTTTCATCGTGTGTTGAATGTAAAAAAATAAATCAGCTTTAAATTTTTTGAAAAGGGGAATGAAACTAAGTCGTACAGTTTTAAACATTTTTTTCATTTAACTCAAATTTTTTTATATAGATTAATTTTTCAAACAGGAGAACTCTTCCTCTTCCTTGTTTGGAAGGAAGGAAATGATTGGAACTTTGGAAGTGAATTAATAAAAATAAATCATATGATTGCAGCTCCTATGTTTAGTTTTCGTTGTAAAGTAAATTAGGTTACACGCTTGATTGTTTCCTCATTTTATAACACCTGATTGATTCTTTATTCGTTAATAAATTGAAGCCTTTTCAACATGAAAACACTATCAAACAGACTTCTTATGTTTCCCATTCTTGCAATTGCTTTTTTGTTGTCATCTGTTGCTTGTCAAACACAAAGCAACGCTACTGAGCAAATTACAGGGTCATATAAAGAAGTAATTACTGGCCAAACTACACCTATCCCTGTTACAAATGCTTGTAAGTATATTTCTTATGTGTGATGTTTTGTTTGTAATGTATAATTTGTCAAAATGTAGTATCTGCAAACTTTATTTTAATCGCAATTTATTCATACGATTATGTTTACAATTTTGTTTGTGTTCTGCTATGCTTACATGAAATTCCGAAAATGGTAAATATTATCTGAAGTTTTCCTTAATGTGTGAAAATTTCTTTTCGATTTAATAAGCTCGATTGTTTTTGAGGATTTTGTGTTTTAAGTGAATGATTTCTTTAGTATTTTTTATAGTATTTAATTTTTGAATTAATCCTCTGCAGAATTTGAAAAAGTTTAATTTATGGTCAATTTTTTTCCATATACGCTAAAATTCAGTGATTCTAAATATAGAAAGTACACAATTTTAAAAATTCACCATTTCATTCAGTACTTGATCGAAGTGCTGCCTTTCCGTTTTATGCGAAATGAAGTTTTGCAGTACACGTGTTTAGCTGGTTGTAATGGCAGATTTTGGTGTCACAACTATGTTTGGGTAAACACTGGCGAGATCAATGATAGAAAAATGTAATTAAGCTCAATTTTTATTTGAAACATCAAAATTGTATGAATTTTTACAATTGATCTTTTGAATATTTCAATATGCAAGCTAAATTATTGATCTCCAAAATTGTGGGAATTTTTAAGCCAGTTTATTTGTTATCAATTAATTTTGTTAATCTGGTATATTATAAAAGCTGAATATTAAATAAATTTTGATCTGACTAATATTATATTTCTAACAGCATGCGACTCTCACAATGATGATTGCAAAGGTTGTGTTGCAAGCTCTCAGGTAATATTACAAAGTATCTTATTTACACTTTTTTTTAAGTATCCAAAAATGCCATGATTTATGACGGTATGTAGAATTTGGTTTTAGTATTAAGGGCATTGTTTCCAGCATAAACTGTCAGTGCAACTTCCACCTTTAAATTGAAAAGTGTCTAGGGAAAAAAATCCTTTGATAATATAATTATGGAGTTTTAGTTTTTACTTATTAGCCTTAAATTTGCTTTATTTTCATCAAAAATTTATACTAGCTTTATCTTTAATAAGATTTTAAATGTGCGTTTTATAATTGAAACATGTACTTTGACTTTTTTGTATTCATTAACTCATTTGACATAGGGGGTAAAGTGGAAAGACCATGCAAAAGCCTCCTCATTAATTACAAACCTTGTTAACAGGGTATGCCAATTTAAATCAACTTGATTTAAATCATGATTTAAATTTATCGATTTTTATTAAAAATCATTGATTAAAATTAAAATTTTATTTTCCTTTCTGTATTTTGTTTATAGTTGAAAATGAAATAATTAATACACAATACATAATTAGTATTTTATTACAATAAGTTAAAAGCCATATCAAATGAGTAAAATATTCTGTTTATGAAAAAATAATCACAGTCAAGTCACAGTGAAAAAGTTTTCTGCAGTATCAGAAAACATTCCAATTTTGCACATAGATGGAATTTTAGTATTTTTATTTTGTTTTGTTAACTATGTTGGTTAATTTTTATTTATGTTTAATTCACTCCTGCCTGTTAGGAAGGAAAGTGGAACTCGCATCATATTTAAGTTTAAAGAAAAAAGGTTTTCAATCAAAAAAATTTAACATCTGGAAGATTCTAGTGGAATCTTATTTGTTTTGATCCAGTCATGAGGGTTGTAGTTATCTGGAATACTTCAATTTGTCTTTTTGAAGTTATTTTTTGTTCTAAGCTAGATAAAGGAATTAAGAGATTCCAATAAACAGGCAAAAAATAATGACATTATTTTTAATGCAAGATGTTTTTAAATGAAGTGGTAAAGTGTGTATAGTTTTTGTTTCATGGCAAAATTGATGAAACTTCTTTTAAGTTTCTTTTATGCTAAATATAATTTTTTAATTAGCAAAAATGAATTGGTATATATGTATTCAATAATATACACTATACTACAATATTGGACCGGACAGCAACATGTGATGGTATAAGGGAAAGAATACATGCTTTAATAGGGGGATGGTACCCCACGTGCTGCAGTTACACTAACAACCCTTCCGGGCATACTTTCAACAAGGTTTTGATACACAGCTATGGGTATTTGTGTCCGTTCCTGTTGCAAGAATGTCGCCAGCTCAGCTGTAGATTTCGGACGTGGTTCCATGATCCGTAAGCATCGCTCTAACTCTTCCTACAAATGTTGTATGGGGTTTAGGTCAGGACTGTAGCTGGTCGTCAATATTTGTATTTGTATATTGTGCATTTCCAGAACCCAATTCCAGATGTTTTTGCAACACCGAATCCCCAGTAGAAACTTTGAATCTCAGTGAAGCATGGAAATTCTCATAATTAGCATTGCTGCAACTCTCACTCATTTTCATATTTTTTTCGCAACTCACAAATTTTACCCTCTTTTTATCTTTTTTTTTTTAAAAGCCCTCTGCCCCCCCCCCCATTCGACAAATTCTTAAAAATCCAGAGGTGGGGAGGTAAAATAGGCTTTTACAAAGGAATCCAAATATTCAAGATTTTATTAAAATCAAACCCTCCCTCCCTCCGTCTAGTTATGGCCTTGTTGCCACTAATATGACAACCAACTATACCACCTATTTCAAAGTCACTAAGTTCCTTTCGTTTTGACATATTGTCACGATTTCACACAGAACTAACAACGTTATGACTTATTTTTGGGGTGACTCTGAAGGGTACCAGCACCGCGACTAATAGTCTATTGTAAACTATTGATGTTATCACTTTGTGTATTGTATTTAACCTTAACAGGTCACATGCAAGCACTGGATTTTATCCAAATCCGCTGGTATCTGGTCCATTATTGTAGGGCATTGTATATAAATATACATGTACAAGCATAATAATATGGCTACCCCAATTACAAGTCGTGCATTACAGTCCTTAGATGTTAGGGTTTTCACGTCATTGAAAATAACATGCAAATAATTTCAAAATCATGGTAAAGGGCAAATAGACTTGCAAAATGTTTCAAAGATCACATTCCTATGTATTGAAATGGTTATGTAAATCATTAAAAATCGATCCTGTTGTTAAAGAATTTTAGAGAAGCATTATATCTCGTAAACCCACAGGCTGTGGAATGCAGAATTGTGAGGATAGAAAAGGTATTAATTTCCCAGAATGAAGTTCAACTCGTTTTGTAATCTTGTCGTAAAATTAAGGAAATCAACCTTTACAGGAAGTAATATATAATTTTCAAGCAACTTACTCTCCAGATAAACTGTTTACTGTTAGAGAACCTAAAATTAGCAATATTAATTAATCTACACTTCTATGTAAACTGATTCTAAATATGCTGTAGAGAATTGAGAAAAGAGAAGGGTTCAGAAAAATATATCAGGTATTAACAGTGGCTCTAGCATCGTATAGCATTTCTTTCAAGAAAGATAAAATAGGTCTAGTAAAAAGAAAAAAAAATGATAATATCAGCTCAGGCTCTTACAAGTTATGAACTAGAAGAAAATATTGAAGAACAAAATAGTGAAATTTACAGCAGCAATATTAAGGAAAGCTCTTGGAAATACGCAGGCTAAAAGTCAGTTCAAAAATTCATTGAGCAAGTAACTGATGGCGGTAAAGATTTATTCTTTAGTAACCTTTCAAAAGAAAATAATCTAAAGTGAGTTGATATACTATTATAGAAAAGGAGGATGTTGGCATCTCTACTATTATAAAATGAAGTTTCTGTGTGTACGTGGTGTACTGACGAATTTATGGTATTTACACTAATGAAATTTGGCATACATGTAGTCTAGAATTTTTTGCAATATTATAGACCAGCCCGATTTTTAAAATTTAATCTTGAAAATTTAAAAATTAATTTAATGCAATGTTTAATAATTATTATCTTTCCTCCGAATGGCAACAGTCATGATCGGTATTGAATGAATCCGCATTTTCTGCGCGTGTGTATCTGTTGCTGTGTAGCCGCCCTATTACTGGATATCCTTTATGAAATTTATTGCCTTTTTAAAAGCATATTAACTTTTAGTTAGGGTTAACTTTTAATATTTTATATTTGTATTTTTTTATTGTGCTTACTTCATCTTTGGAACTGGATAACGGTTGTGCAATATGTTTGTTATTGTTTCTTTTTTAGACTACGATAGTTTGGATTTTGATTTTTGAAGCATATTCACTTTTAGTTTGGATTATTTGGATATTTTTTTCAAAGTTTAGCGATATTTATTTTGATCTTTTGTGCAATTTCTGGTTTGTTTCATTTATGCAATCTTTTGTTTGTTTCTGTATAGTACTTCGGTTTTTGTATAGTAAATTTTTATCATTTTTGTTTTGATGTCTTATGGAGAGAAAAGCGATATTTAATCCAAATTTTAAATTTAATGTAGAACATTTAAAAATGAATTTATTATTATATTTTTGTTTTCTTTGGTTTCCTAAAAATGTCCACAGTATTGAAAGGGTCTTTACTTCACTCACAGCAATCTTGGATTTGTATCATTAATGCAAACTAAGAAAATTTTTTCTATGTAATTCTACGCTCACAGGATCATGATGTGCTCTTCAAATTTCAACGTTTTACTGAGAAGCAAAGACATGTTCCATCAATTTATTGTCGCCATGTGTTCCGAGATTGAATCGGAGAAGGTGTTGTACATACGACTGAATCAGATCACTCAGAGTGGAACAGTATGCACATTTGAGAGATGCGTTGATGAACGATGGAAATGTTGCAAAACGAAAACACACAGAAATGGCTAAACTTCCAAAAAGATATCAAAACCAAAAGTTAAAGGTGATGCTTTTGTAAATTTTTATGTTGCATAAATTATCAAAATTAAATATTGCTATTCTTTCCAAAAGACACTCAAACACAGAAACAAACAAAAAATTGCATAAAAAAATAACAAAATTATGGCATTTCGCTAAAACGGCCTCTTTTATTTTACACCCTACAATGTTTTGTTATATGACCAAAACAAATGCTGTTTTTATGCTTTTGTTTAGTATCAGCTTCTCCCTTTAGGTGAAACTGCTACATTTTGCCTCACGAAAATATCAGTAATGTTTGCACAAGATTGTCATCATTTTACTGCGTTGTCACTTTCGTGTAGTTAGATCAACACCAATTTTATACAAAGCCTACATCACAACTAAAAATCCTATTGCGAGACTACTTTTACGCCCTACGATACGAACTGCAGGCAGTTCAGACTAATAGGTGTAGATAAACATGAGTAACTTTTTCATATTCATCTTATAATACACTCACTACCAAAAGTTAAGCGCAGAGAGGAAAATTTTATTTTCCAGAAGCCAATCTGAATTTGAGAGGCTGCAATTTGCTGCACAGGAAGAAGGAAGTATTCAAATGTGTTGGGTAAAGGCCAATCGCGGTTTCGTTTTGAGAAATATGCTAAAAATGCAGTCTTGGATTTAAACATTGTTTTGTTAATTACATGAATGCTCTAACCCTTCACAATGCTGGCTTCTTATACGACTGCCTTTCTTGCATATTGGGGGCTGTAAATTAAAAAAGCACCTTTATTACACAATGATGTTATTTTGTTCATCTTTTATGCTATTTTTTGTTTGTTTCTGTGTTTGGGTGTCTTTTGGAAAGCATAGCAATATTTAATTTTTTTAATTTATGTAACGTATAAATTTACAAAAGCATAAACTTTAACTTTTGGTTTTCATATCTTTTTGGAAGCTAAGCGATTTTTGTGGAGTTTACGTATAGCAACATTTCCACCATTCATCAAAGCATCTCTCAAATGTGCATAATGTTTCACTCTCGGAGTCCTCTGATTCAACGATATTCAAAACGAAAGTTTATGCTTTTGTTAATTTATGTTGCATAAATTATCAAAATTAAATATTACTATGTTTTTCAAAAGTCACCCAAACACAGAAACAAATAAAAAATTGCCTAAAAGAGCAACAAAACTGGCATTTCGTAAAACTGCCTTTTTTTTAATTTACGTCCCACAATAATTCGTTATATGGCCAAAAAAACCGCTGTTTTTATGTTTCTGTTTAGTTTTAGCTTCTCCCTTTATGCTGCACTGCTACATTTTGCCTCACGAAAATATAAGAAATGTTTGCACAGCATTGTCATCATTTTACTGCGTTGTCACTTTAGTGTAATTAGACCAACACCGACTTTATACAAAGCCTACGTCGCAACTCGAAATCCTATCGCGAGGCTACTTTTATGTGCTACGATACGAACTGCAGGCAGTTGAGACTAATAGGTGTAGTTCAACATAAGTAACTTTTTCATATTCATCGTATAATACACTCACTACCAAAAGTTAATCACAGAGAGGAAAATGTTAATTTCCAGAAGCCAATCTGAATTTTAGAGGCTGCAATTTGCTGCACAGGAAGATGGAAGTATTCAAATGTGTTAGGTAACAGCCAATCACGGTTTCGTTTTGAGAAATATGCAAAAAAAGGTAGTCTTGGATTTAAACAGCATTTTGCCATTGCTCTAGCCCTTAACAATGCTGGCTTCTTATATGACTGCCTTTTTTGCATGTTGGGGGCTGTAAATTAAAAAAAAACTGTTATTGCGAAATGCTGTTATTTTGTTGATCTTTAATGCTATTTTTTGTTTGTTTCTGTGTTTGGGTGTCTTTTGGAAAGCATAGCAATACTTAATTTTAATAATTTATGCAACGTGTAAATTTACAAAAGCATAAACTTTTACTTTTGGTTTTTATATCTTTTTGGAAGTTTAGTAATTTCTGTGTACTTCAGTTTTTTTTATCGCAGCATTTCCACCGTTCATCAACACATCTCTCAAATGTGCATACTGTTCAACTCTGAGTGATCTGATTCAGTCCTATATACAACACCTTCTCCGATTCAATCTCGGAATACATAGCAACAATAAATTCATGAAACAGTTCTCTGCTTTTGAAAAAGATATCAAAATAATCCAAACTATCGTACTCTAAAACAGAAACAATAACAAACAACGTATTGCACAACTGTGATCCAGTTCCAAAAATGGAGGAAACACAAAAAAAAATGTATACTTATATTATACATTATGATAATCCAAACTAAAAGTTTACGCTAACTAAAAGTTAATAAGCTTTTAAAAAAGCAATAAATTTTTATAAAGGATATCCAGTAATCGGGCAGCTACATACGCACAGTAATACCAACTGAAGACTTGCTATTCGGAGGAACACAATAATAATTAAATATCTCATTACATTACTTTTAAAATGTTCTGGATAAAATTCTTGGTGGACTATAAAATTGTAAAACATTCAGACTACCTATGTGCCAAATTTCATTATTGAAAGTACAATGGATTCATCAGGACACGCCGAACAGACAACACACATAATAACATAATACATACTTCATTTTAAAATTGTCTATACTCGCTGCCAAAAGTTAAGCACAGCGTTGAAAATGTTAATTTCTGGAAGCTAATCTAAATTTGAGAGGCTGCAATTTGCTGCAGAGTTAGATGGAACTATGCAAATGTGTTATGTAACAGCCAATCACAGTTTCGTGTCGACAAATATAAAAAAGGCAGTTGTAAAAGAAGCCAGCATTGTGAAGGGTTAGATGAATTGCGTGTAAGTGCTGTATTAAGTGTTTTCAACTTTTGTAGGATTAGTTTTCAAGACGGACGTGTTTCTGTCACTTCCACAACACAAATAGCAAATAGTGAGCTCTGCCGTTCTGTGGAATGCTTTCAAGTTGGGCAATCAATCACTGATGTTACTATTTTCTTTGGGGTTCATTGTGTCATTTCATGATTATGCAAACAAGCCAAACAGTTGTCCAAACACCTGTGGCCTGCTGCCAAAAGGTTACAACCCCTGCAGTTCATGGATATATTGCTGTTGTAGCAAAGCACTCATCGTGCATGGCTGTGCCAAAGGGCAAATCTTTCCCAAATAAATAAAGATGTCAATGTCATCAAAAAGCAACTCTTGCGAGAATTGCCCCGTAGTTTTTAAATTTACAAATCTATAGACATTACATGCAGGGTGTCAAGATTTAAATCACTTGATTTAAATCAATGATTAAAATCATGATTTTAATCAAATGATTTAAAAAAAAAATCATTGATTTAAATCACAACCAATCTTACATTTTTATAACTAAGTAAATGTTATCTAGAAAAATCACAGAATTTGTCAAATGCTTTGAACTTTCTGCACACATGGTGATTTCAGCACTAATGGCTACACCTCGTACTGATGAGCTTTAAAAATTTTTTTTTTGGTACTGGACACTTGCAAATAATCTGAGGTGTCTATGGACTAAGTAATCTGTTGAGTCAGGGATTCTGCCAAACAGTAAAGTAAAAAATAAGTTGACATCTATTTGAAAGTTTTTACAATGTTCATGCATAATTTTATGTTACAAACAATAAAGCAGTAGGCCTACATCTACATAAATGTCAAGACAGCAAAAGAAAATCCCCACAAAGTAGGCCTAAACTACTTGTTACCCCTTTAATTGATTGACCAATGGCTTAGCTATAGTGATTTTTCAACTACTTTTTTTTAATTGAGACATAAATACAAAATAACACAGTTAATGTGATTAATAATTTATTAAATTAAAAATCCAACTGAGCTTTTTATTTGAAAGGATGAGAGTTTAAACACAATGAACATCTTTTATTTTGCAAAATGCACCCTGAAACAGTCACCTTTCACTTTAAGAGTAGTGACCTATTTATTAATAAGATTTATTTAATCAGACTAATTTGGGTCTCACACTTACTGATGCATTTGTTAACATGATTATGTTAATTAGTCAAGAAAAACTATGGAGGATGTCAACTTGTGTTTTAAAGTTAAACAAAGTCTTATCTTTTGCTCTTGTTTTGAAAATTCATTTTTTAAATGTACTGTCATGTCACACACAATGATATTTAGTAAAATAAATATTAATTTACCATATCACAAATTCCAATTGTTTACTTAATTAAATATTAGTTTATATGTCATGTCAGAAACTCAATTTTTTATTTAACAAATTTATAGGCCCTACAGAAATTTAAATAAAAAAAAATCCGATTTTTGATTTAAATCAAATAAATCCGATTAATTGATGTTTTTGAAAAAAAACATCCTGATTTTTTTACACCCTGATGTGACACAAATGAGGCCTTAAAACACACGACACAGTTTTTTAACACATTGGAACCATCTGGAGTACTCTTGCACATATTGGAGCACTGATTATGCTTCTCACAAATCTGAATCCACCTTCACTGTGCAATGGCACAATACTATGTCAAGAAACTCATGCCAAATATTATTGAAGCCACCATCGTGACTAGACATGTTGCAAGTTAAAACGTATTCATTCCTAGAATACCAATCATCACTTCTGATATCCCATTCCAATTTAAAAAACTTCAGTTCCCAGTTCGTTTAAGTTTCACTGTGAGCATCAACAAGGCACAATCACTTTAAGTCATACCACTTGGTCTCATTAAACCGTGTTTCTCCCATGGTCAAGTGTTCGAGAGAATTGAATACCTTTTTACTTTTTATAAATAAATATCACTTAAATTTCTTGCCACATATGGTTATTTTAATAAGTGTACATGTATACTCTCTCGGGGGGAAAAATAATCAAGACAAAATGCAAATTTTTAAAATTTGTTTTCCTTTTGCACATGGCATAGACTTATTTCATTGAATTTAATTGTTTCTAAAGTTACATTTCACATCTACAAACATTGCTAATTTTAAAAATTCAGGTAAGCAATAAAATAATTCACTTTGTACTCAACAAAATAAAAAAAAAATTACCTTTTATTTTGGTCTATTAATCTATTTTATTCAAAATTACCTCAACTTAAAAAAATATTTCTAATTTTTCTGTCTCCCTATTATTTAAGTAATTTGGGGTTAAAATATACTGTGTTGCCCAAATCAACACATTTCATTGTTGTGTTAAAAATAAAATACACATTTAAGTTGTAAAATTTAAAAAATAAGAGACTCATGTTTTCGATTTTGAGTAAAAAAGCATGTTTCTCTCTCCTTTCACCATTTCATTTTCTCAACTGCCTTTTTCAAAAACTTAAGTCTCTTAATTCTTAGAAAATACAATTTTTTGGCATTGCAGTAAAATGTGTAAAATATGCATGTGTATAAGATGGATTTTAAAAATAATACAACAGTCAACACAAATTCTACAAATTTTTATTAAAAATTTCAACGAATTTGAAATTTGAGGAAATTTGTAATTTTTAATTAACATCAAACAAAAGCAACACAATAGGGTCTGGGATCAATTCCCTAATTGAGAGATCCAAGGTAATTTTTAATTATTGTCGTACTATAGCAACTCAACGTGCTATTTACAACGGTCCGGTATCAATCCCTAAGGAAAAGATCCTAGGTAATTTTTAATTACCATCGTACTATAGCAACTCAACGGCCTCTTGACTACGGTCTGGGATCAATCCCCTAAGGAAAGTATCCGAGAAAATTGAGTAATTTTTAATTAACGTTCTTAAGCACTACAACTACCTATTAACTAGGGTCGGAGTTAAATTCAATAAGGGAAGTATACATGGACAACATCGCGTAATTTTGAACCATGGTCAGATGATAAGATAACACCTCAGCTGGCAGCCCACCCTCCAAGAAATTGTGACGTCATACCGATTGGATCTCTTCGCAATTCCAATTTCACAATGACAAGGCCATCATGGTGTTGTCCGTGGTGTTGGTTTGCGAAGCGAACCAAATGGGAATGCGTAGCAAACACCGGTGGTTTACAAACATTCACAATGAACACACCTAACCCCACAAAGTACAGCATGGGCAACGCCATGCTAGCCACACAGTGGCTTGTAATAGATCAAGTATTTACTATTCATACATTTCCATAAACTACATTTGCAAAACATGGACAGTTTTGATATATAAATGAAACTTAAGTCTCTCAGAATTCATGTTACTTAAATGTTTTGTACTGTAGAATTTTTGTCTTTCTCACAGTGAAATGGACACTTGGAAATTTTTCAAATACATCTTGAGCTACAGCATGCAAAAATATTGTAACATATAAGTTAGACATATAGAAGACAAAAACGATGGTCGTTCAGAAAGTAATACCCCTTTGAGCATGCACACTACGGTGACAGTGGCAGGTGCACTGGTCAAGGTCAACCAGTTTTAGGGACCCATCTGCCAGCTGTTTACTGAATTACATCGCATTATAATGGTAATTGTTGTTTTGGTGAGCAAACAAACTGGCCAAGAAAATCGAGCATGCCTCCAAATGTGAAGTGATATCAATGATCTGATTTCTAAACGCAAAAAGTACGACCTAGCGAATTTATCTTGAAATCAAAGCGGTTTATACTGATATGATGGATGAATCATGTGTGCATTGTTGGTGACAAAATTTTAATGAGGGAAGAGAGAACGTTCATGATGAGGAACGATGTGACTGCCCAAGTGTCATTATGGATGAGCTTGTCAAATCTCTCGACAAACTCATGAAACATGATCAGCATGACTTCGGAAGAAATGCATGACAAATTTTCACATGTCTCGCACTATGGTTTATGAAGTGGTAGCAGATCACCTCAAATTCCGAAATATTTGTGCAAGTTGGGTGCTACGCATGCTCAATGACGACCACAAAGGCTTAAAGATGTTACTGCTCATCTCAATGGACTGGCGGCAGAGGAGTATGACCCTGGTATTCAAAAGCTCGTCACAAGTTACAACAAATGTTTAAATTTGCGAGGGGGTTATGCAGAAAAATAATATAAGGTATAAAAATGTAAAATAAAAAGTGAGGTTGAAAAATTTTATTTGGCCTGTACTTTATTTAAAAACGGGTATTACATTCCAAATGACCCTTGTAGTAGTAGCTCATTGAACAAAAATAATTGTTTTAATAGTAGCTTATTCAACAAAAATTGTTATTTTAATACACTTATAAATTATTATATTCTGTGTTAATGATTTTTTTCACCTTTTAATATGATTTTAATACTTACTTATAAATGTGTATTCATGCTAAAAATACAAAATTCATTGTGAGTCATATGAAGTATGTTCTTGAATAATGCAATGTATATAAAATGCATAAACCCACCACTTTTTAAAAACATCACTAAATTCTTTGAAATTAAAAACACTGTTTTTTTATACCCACTTTACCCTATCTTAACTTTGTTTGATCATCGCTATTGAACCCGACACTACTTATAAAGCATGCAAGATTCCAATGCACTCTTAATCTTTTGTGCAATTTTTTATCAAAATCTGATGTAAATAATGTTAATATTTACAAAATATTGCATCAAGCTCTGAAGAAGTGGTTGATGTGTTACAAGAGATGAGGAGTAGAAATATTAATTTGCCACTCAACCAATCTCTAGCACCTTTAACTTATATGTATGCAGAAATCTTGACATGTGATTCATTCATATTTTATTTAGTATGAATAATCTAAACGGATCCTTGAAACATTGTCATTTTCTGTATCCAGCTTTCATTAGATTCTGCGTATCTTATACCTAGTTCTTTTTCTGAAGTTTTGCAAGCAAGAAAGTTATTAAAGATTATTGTTATGTGTTGTGAGCATTTTTGAATTAACCAAATGAGACTAATCTTTTCTAAAAGTTAACTGCAAAAGCATCAGAATTTTTACTTATGATCTTAAAGTTGTAGCTTTTACAATAATTCATATACAGGAAGGAATTATCTAGAAATATACAGAAAAGGTTTATAACAATTTCTTTAAAATTTGTCTAATCTTTATTGAATAATAAACCTGTATTTGTAAAACCTCAGATTGAGTTTACAATAATTTGTTTGAATTCTATTGTTCCATGCAATATTTATCTTTTTTATCATCCTAATTGAATTATCTTTTTATCCTAAAATGGATTATAATTAAATAATTACATAAAGTTGTGTGCTTTAAAAATAAATGTGAAGTAGTTATATTTGTGATTCTATTTCATAATCTCTATTAAAAAAAGTTAACGCAGCTGCCGCATGATTGAAAACTCGTTTTTTTGTTGTTGCTCGGTTGTTAGAAGGTTTCCTGAGAAAGTACGGATGAAAGTTATAAAATTGACATGGTTTGTTCAAAATTGTACAGGGAATGGGACGAATATGATTTTTCTGATGCGGCTATTAGTTTAGGGTTTATTAAGTGTCAAAGTTGAAAGAGCGAAATTTCTAACGCCAGTGAGCAAAAACTGCACAATTTTCAGTCTTCAGCCATGATTTTTTTTAGAGAACCTGTAAATGTGAATTTTTGCAGGATACTGATTTTTTTAAAAATTTCAATTTGGTTTCTGATAATATTTTTTAAATTCAGGAAAAATCGTGACATTTCCGTTACTTTTTTGTTAAAACTGTCATATCTATATCTTATTACTATTATTTTTTAGATGTGAAAACATTGTGGGAAACCTCAGAATGTACTCTTTCTTACGGTACAATTATAATTTGGTTTGTAAATAAATGCGATGCAATCCAAAGTTGGTCATACAAATTTCGGAAAATTGTGACATTTTCGTTACTTTTTGTTAAAACTGTCATATCTATAACTTAATACTATTTTTTTTAGATTTGAAAACATCACTGAAAACCTTAGAATATACTCTTTCTTATGGTACAATTATTTTAGTTGGTGAGCGGAGCTCCCTAGTTCAAATTCAGATTAGAGTATTTAGTAAAACTTTGAACTTTCATATGCCTATAAGCCCTAACTTATACTTCTTTAAGTTGGCATGTCTTAACTATTATTTCAGTTTTATTTTGAGCCCTAAACTTAAGAATTTGTTACCAGTTGTAAACAGATTGTTTGGCATTTATCTCTTAGCCTGTTTGTTTGTCACTAGTTGATACTGATAATTAAAATACTGATATTTACTATACTTTTAAAAGTTATACTGTTATACTGTTAAAAGTATTTTTCTTTTCCAGTGTTTCTTTTGTGAGACTGATAATCGATGTCGTACTAAAATAACAAAAGCGTTGACTAGTGATGACTGTGACTTAAAAAAAATTCATTATTTAACATGTAGAGGTAAGAAATACATTTTAATGTTGTTTCTTTGCCAAAGATGTTTTTATTGGCATGTTATTGAATGTTATTGAATTCTGTAATTTTTGTGTTTTGTGCTATCAATATTTTTTGCTTATTTTGTTGGATTGTGTATGATATGAGAATTGAATAAAAGGTACAATTTTGGTACAGCTTTGATATAGACGTTTTGTGGCACTGCTTTTTGCACATTTTTTGGCATGCCTGCCTACTGTAGTATGTTGTGGCAGGCTAAAGCACATCTGCTTTATTAGAAATATGGTAACCTCAAAAAATAAAAATTTTAATTTCCAGCCATTTTTTGTTCTTGAATATTTTGGAATGTTCTTTTCTGTTCCTTGATTTAATTGGTCCTTTAAAATTTTATTCTCCATTTTTGTTATAATGCTCTTTGATTTCATTGGTCCTTTTGAATTTTCCCCCAATTATTTTCTGTTTCCTGTAAATTTCAAGAATTAAAACTTTCAGTTTGTATTTTAAATATGGCACAGAATGGTCACATCGTGTTGTATAATTTCTTGCATTTATTTCAATCTCTTATTAATTTTTGTATTCACTATCTTTTTTTATTTTACAATGCCTTCTGTATTTAGTGTTTACTAAGTTTCATATCAATACTATGAAAACCATGTAGAGACACATTAAACTTGCTTGCATCTCACAACAGGCCAACCACATTTCATCTTTATTTAGCCATGTATTTGTTTAAAAATTCATGCAAAAAAAATCTTTATTTGGAAGATATTTAGATTGGAAGGAATTTAAAATAGTTGACAAACTTTAAAAGAACAATCGACTGTCAATTCTTTCAATTTTCAGAATTAATTATTTCTGTGAATTTTTAAAATTTGTATCGCAAAGCCTAAACAGCTTTTTATTAAAGAAATTCTTCCTTGCCAACATAAAAAGCATGCTATGCTTCAAATGCACTGCCACGAAAAGACTCAAAGTTGTACTCAATTTGGAACTATCTGTTGTGTCAGGCTGATTCATTATTGCATTTAATTAGTAATTGGTTCCTTTCTTAAGTAAAGTATACGTACACATATATGATGACATTTTTCTATACACTCAGTTTAAGATGAGACATTTCACTGAAAATAAAACCTAACCCAATTATTGTTAAAATTAGTTTTAGAAAAATTCTTGATTTCGGGCATTAATTTGCAATATGACTAAGTAGATATTAATCCTCATAGCCAGTTCAAAATTTGTTTGATTTGATGAATAATGTAGCAGGTAAAAATACAAGCAACTAATTAAAATTTATCAAAAATCAACTAAACATAATAATTCCAGTACCTTTCCTCAAAATTAATATGAAATATAATGTATCCCAACTATCTTTATTTAGTAGCATTCTTAAAATGGATAACATGCTGCTAGCTCATGCAGCATGACTGAAAATAAAAGCTAATTTAATTTGATCTTTTGCCAGAGCCACACAACTAATTTTTATGCATGAACCGATGCCATCACAGTAACAAATCTTTCGTTACAAATTTTTGACCAAATGTCTTATCTCTTTACTTATTGAAGTACTTTATTAGAATTAGAATTTTTAGTTTACTTACCTTTCTTCTGACAGCCTTAAGATCACAGCTGCAAATTATTCTTTTATGCAACTTGAAAATCAACAATTTTTAACTATGTTTTCAGTTTTTAAATCAAGTTGCATGACTAATGAATGGTTTAGTTATGTGGTGTCAATTTGGAGGATTACCAAATGAGTCTTCGTTTTCATATGTCCATTCTTAAGTAAAATAAATTGCATCAATAAATTTTTCTGATCAAGTTGTTTAAAAAAGTGCAATTTGCAGTCGTTAATTGAACATTTTATCTGGATATTCATATTTTTGTTTTTTAAGAGGGGACAATGTATTAGTCTAGCTCTGAAGATTTGGCATTTGAGTCATTTGGTTTTAGGGTATATTCATTCAAGTAGGGAACAAGTTCAAGGTAAACGATGTATTCCCATAGTTGACATTTTCATCTCAGATTCTGACTGAGTTTATTAATTGGTGCTGGAAGTTATAGCAGTAATTATGAGTTGAAGAAATAAGTTATCACTTATAGCGATCACCGCACAAGTTTTAGCTCACACAGCAACCCTTTCCTTTGAGCTTACTACCACAAATGAACTTCTCCAAAGTTTTGTCTAGGAAGTTGCGGTATAATTCTAGCAAAATGTGTACAGCTATCTATTGGTTGTCGTTACATCCTTAATTTGAAAAACGGAATTTAGCTTATATATTTGAGCTAAATTACAGAAAGGAACTGTAAAAATATTTACAACTGCATAAGTCATATCCTGATCAAGTTTTTTAAGTCATAGGTCTTGGTCTGATTAGCCCCATCCATTGCAAAAAGGGACTAGAATGATAAGATGCTGATACTATGACCAAGAAAGTGTAATTGTTGCTTTTGATTTCCAAGAAATTATCTTATTAATTCTGTACCAATTGTATTAGTTTCACTATCGTCTTTAGTTGAATTAAAATGATAAGTTTGCTGTGTAAAAATATATTATTTCCTCAAACGGGATAAATTGTTCTATGCTTATTAAAAATTATATAGATTAAAAAAACACATTTTATCTTTGAAAAGCAGTCAATTTTTTCACAAATTATATGCTGTAACATGAAATAATTCATTGATATGTGAACAAATTAATGAAACAATTTAGATAGATGGACCTTATAATTGACAGCGTCCATACATTTAAGTCTAAACTGTTTTTTCACTTCAGAATTGCCAAATTTCTTAAAATTTTGAGGAAGTGAGAGATGAAAATGGTCCTAAGATCAAATAAGATAGTTAATTTCTTATGCTTTAAAATTTGATAAATTATAACTAGTTTATCAACTGAGAGAACATTTTTAATGGAAGAAATTGTTTCTTTGATTTTAGCCATTGATGCTACAGTTATCCTGTTATTCGCTGGAAAAAAACTCTTTGCTTAATTGACATGCTTTTACAGTGCCTATGAAAATATTAAAAATATTATGTCTCCTTTTTCTTAAGAGATTCTTTCTTTCAGTGAACTTTCAATACTTGATCATTGGGATTAGTGTATTTGCTGGAATAGCTATCCTAATTATTATCATATTCTGTTGTTATTGTTGCTGCAAAAAGAAGGGCATTAAAATATCAAAAGATGATATTAAATGGGCTCGACAACGTGAAGAGAGGAAACAGATTGCTGCCGAAAAGTGAGTCTTAGTTTTAGATTTGTTACTTGATAATAAATAAAAAATACTTATTTATTATGTGCTTTCTTATTTCCTTTTTAAATGTCGTCTTCTAATGATTTCGGCTCTTAGTTTCCACAATGTCCCCCATTGACCATAACTCCTGCCTGACACCTCATCTTTAATTAGTTTACAAGTCTTAGGCTTCACAGCACTAGAAAATACTGATATAATAAACAAACTTGTCTTACACTTTTCAGAACAGCATGAAGATACAGGATGAACAGAAACTAGAGACAAGATGCTGAATTTGAAACACAGTTTATTTACTGACAAAACATTTTGTGAAAAACACAAAAGATGATGTAACAGTTTTATCATGACTCAAAAATTATTCTTTTTTTTGCTATTAGACAACTGTCTTTTATTGACTAAAACTATTTAAATGTCAAATGTATGTTTTGTTTGAACAAGCTTTAAGCTTTGTTAAAAGAATATGCATTGTTCAATAGAAAACCTCCAGTGAACTTTAAAAGATTGTTTTATATTCAAAACTTTTAAATGTTTTAATGTTTTTTTTAAATTCTGTTTTAATGATTTATATAATTGCAGGAGGAAGGAAAGAGCTGAGAGAACAGAAGAGATTCGCAAAAAATATAGTATGCATTATATTTTATATATTTTCTTGCATTAATATATATTTTGACCATATAAGTATTAAAGCATATTCATGTCAAAGCAAAAAAGACTAAATAGATAGAAAAGTAACTAAAATTATGTTATTAACAAATAACTACATGCTATATATTTTGAACTAGCGTCATCCAATATCAAGTGCACTTAAGTAGAAAAAATTATTGTAGTTAAATTGTCCAAAATCGAATTGGAAGAATTCTCAAGGAACATAATTTTTCTTTATTGTACTAAATCAACTTTTCAATTAATTTCTTTTTATGAATAAAAATTTCATTTGACATCTCTGGTGGATGCAAAATGAAGTAAAAATTAAAAACTTGCCGTCTTCCTTATATCAATCAAAATAACAGATTTGTTCTGTGAAGAACCTCTTTCTCAAATTAGGCTATCTCAAGGTTAGGTTGACGGGTTGATTGCCCACTTTTGTTTCTTTACTTATGTCTGTATCCAATTGCAAATTAGTAATTGATAAACAAATTATGGGGAGACATTGGGCTCAACATTTTCATTTCTGATAGTCAATTGTGAAATATGCTATACTTTTTAATCTTTATACTGAGGTAAGATAAATTGAAATGGGATTGATTCCTTTGAATTTCAGATGAAAAGTAAGTAGCAAGCAGAAAAAAAAATAAGAAAAAAAAAAAATTTTGAAAATGAAATTTATAAAAAATGTATTGAATAAATGTTCGTGAAATGAAAACTCGATAGCACATTTATTGCATACCATTATTATATTTAGTTTTTATTATGCTAATATATGTCAGACTTCAAAGTAAATCAAATGTATATTTTTTTCAAGTAAATCAACACAAAATATTAATCTAAAATCAAGAAGATAACTTTAACAGCACCTAATTTTACTACTTTTGACTTACATTTTCAAAAAACCAGTATAAATATATCTGCTTGCTAAACCTCAGTAGCAAAATTTCAAATGATAAGTTTAAAATTTTTATTGCCATTAAGCAAATTTTTTGTTGGAAGAAATGACTTCTGTACTAGTTAGTGTTTTTCTTTATCAATAAGATGAAGTAAATTAGAAAATATATTTCTTTATTATTGAGACAATTAATATTCAGTTGAAATGTCCCTAAGTTTTCTGAATGGTTTATTCAGGATGAGTTTAGTCAAACATATTTCAGAGATGTGTATAGCCATAAAAAAAAACCTGATTCACCTGATCACAATTGCACAATTTACATCGCAGAACAAAACGGGAGGTAGCAATCGATTGGGATGAATGTTTTCTACAAATATCAATATTTAAGATTCGTCTAAGGGACCATCTTCATACTAAATTGGGTGCATACTCCAATAATTTCAATACGAACCCCTATCTTTTATCACCGATTGGGATTCTACACCAATTTCAGGCAGATATAAAAAAAGTTAATCAATTTTATTGGATTTTTCACTAATTTGTAAGTGTTTGAAAATTGGATCTCCTAATGTTGAATTGGCGTTTCATGTTTTTTGATTATTTATTTGTTAAAAACATTAATTTTTCTTGGAAATTGTTTTTTCATCCTTTGCTACCCAAACATAATCTATAAACATTTTAATTATCAAACTAAATTTTTTATTAAATATGAAATCAATATTCATAATAATTATGATTAGAAACATGAGCAAATTTTGACTACATGATTCAACGAACTGTTGCTGAAACATTGGAATTCCAAATTTCAGCTCATTACTTGCATTATTAACAGTGCATTGAGACTGTTTGCAAAATTCGATTATTATTATTGTTATTGGGGATTGTTCACAAAGTGAAAACAGAAATTGTAATTGTAGTAACAGAAAAAGAAATTCAATCAGAATGGATTCCAACTTTGTCGCCAGCTTAATGAACTCCATGCCATTGTGCCTGGAACAGGTTATTGACTGCAATGGCCACTACACATTATATTAATATTTATAATGTGTTTGTGTAACATTATTAAATGATTTATTATAAAGTTTTCGTATGAAGTATATTTTATCACACTTTGCTAGGCATAATTCAGTTTTTTCTGAAAAATAATTAACCTACTTATACTACTGTAGGTAAGGATTGTAACAATCCAAACCAGTTATTGGACACAATGGCACTATCTATGTGTCACACTAACAAACTTCCTCACAGTTGTTCAAAGCGACACATACTCGTAGAATCAGACTATCTGATTGAATCTGTCATTTCTCTATGGAGTTCATTTTTTACATGCTCCCTCAATAGTTGTTATGGATTTTATTGGTCAATTTGACGCTATTTTCCATTTTTTTTTCATCATATCCGCCTTAAATTGTGTGTAGAACCCAAATTTGTGATAAAAGATAGGGGTTCGTATTGAAATTAGCAGAGGAAGCACCCAATTTAATATTAAGATGATCCCTTAGACAAATTTTAAATATTGATATTTATAGAAAACATTAATCTCTATTGATTGCTACCTTCCATTTTGTTCTGCGTTGTAAATTGTGCAATTGCGATCAGGTGAGTCTTTTTTTACGGCTGTACATTTTGTTGAAAGCTATTGTAGTCTGCTCCCCAAGTTTTAAAGATGTATTCAGGTTTGTATAATAAGTACAGTAGCAAAGCACAGAAGTCTCGTGTAAAATCATTCATTCCATCTCTTATGCCAAAATAAAGGGGTGTCATATGTAAAGAGGTGTTTAGAGTGATAGTAATCAGCTGGACCAAAGTGAACCACATGTGGTGTAGTACTATTTAGACCAGGGAATTTGAATTTCTAAAAAAATAGTAATTGTAGAAAAATAGTTCTCACCAGGAAATAAAGGAAGTTAAAATTTTGTATTTTTATTTTTACAGAAGTGGTTTATTATATTTTTCTTTCATGTGTTTCAAAAACTGTATTCTCTAAACACCTTCTACTGCAGAATGCAGTTGGTCTCCATTGATTTGCCTGACTTGTCCTTCTAAGTGGCTAAATTATTCATATTACATTGATATACCAAGCATTTTTAATGACCCCACAACCAAACATCATAAATGATGAGATCAAGTGAATGGTTTGGCTGTTTTATAGGAAATGTTCAACTAAATTTTCAGTCTTCTGTAAAATGCTGTTCAAGTTTGCCTATGTGAATGAGTGCTTCTCCCTGCATAAGTATCTTAAATTCTTGACACCCATACTGTTGAAAGTGGAATAAAAATTTGAGCATCATTATTTGATACCTTAGCATTGACAGAACAAATCACTGGACTTATTAATATGTGTTATTCTAAAAAGTATGGATAGTGTTGAATAAAGCTGTAAAGCAGCACCACTGTTACTTCCTGTGAGTGCAGAGTAATGTGCTGAAAAATGTGAGAGTTCTCAGAAGCCTAAATGGGCAATAATTGAGTGTTTACAGTTTCATTCATATGCTTCATCACTTCTGGATGTTCCAATTTTCAACTCTGATGTGAGCTAGGAACGCCAGAAAAAAGACAAAGCAAGCTCCTGCACCTACTTGAAGTAATTGTGGAATGTAGCTGATCATGTATAAAAAACTTATAGATAGCAAAACTTTTTATAGCAATTTATAAAGGATTTTTAACTTCATAGCATTAATACCTCCTGAGCAGTGCAGTGCCATTTTTTCCATGGTTTGGTGAAAATCAAACTTAAAAAAGAATAAAAATTCTTTAGTCTAAATATTATTTCCAACAAAATATGGTTGAATTTGGCTCAGCATATTTTTGACTATCAGGCTCTAAATACCTCTTTAAGTATGGCCCCCTGCATGTTTAATTATTTACAGCAATATTGTTGACGTTATAATTTTTAAAGTTTAGAGGCTTGCTTTAAAAAAAGTATTAAGAGTTAAACTTTAAATTTTGCTGGAATATTCCTTTTTAAGGGTTATTCATTAATAAGGGAATTGCCATCTTGTTACACACAATTTTTACATTTCATCAAAATGTTTACCTATTTTAAGGGTAAACAGCTATATTAATTCTCACTTTAAAGGTTATCTATGCATGTACATATTTAATGACACTTGTATAAAACCAAATAATCCATGCAAGTGTCAAAATTTTTTCAAGCATTCTATTCCTTTTATATTACATTGCCTTAACCCGCCGTTAGTCGCGCCAGTTTTTGTGACGCGAGTAGGCGCACCGGTCTTTTCGACCGAACAATTTTGTACATCAGATAGTAACTGTTTCTGGAATAACCAAACACTTTTATGGATACATATCAATAAAAAGTATTTAAAAAAGTTATTTTAAACATAAATCGCAATGGCAATCAAGTGCTAGAGGACACTTCGAAGGTCAGCTACACAATGCCATTCCTCTCTATTTGAAAAGTACGTGAAGATACAACGAAAAGAGTATACACTTACAGGGAAATGACCAATGCGCGACTAACCGCGGGTTAATAACACAATGTCCACATCTATTAGTTGAAAGAATGATTTAATTAAAAAATTTTTTTAGTCATTGATTATTGTAATTTTTATTTATTTCATTATGACTTTAAATTTCTTGAATAAATGGATTTGCCAAATGAATTTTCACTGGCTGTTCGATTATTTTTATCTTATCACCATTTGAATTCTCTCTATATTAAAAAAAGTTACCACTGCTGCCTTTGCAGGATTAAAAACTGTTTTTTTTTGCTCAATTCTTAGACGGTTTCCCGAGAAAGTATGGATCAGAAAATTACAAACTAACATGATTTGTTCTTCATCGTGTTCACAATGAGCAGTTTTCAATTTTTTTTCCGATGCACTTAATTAGTTTAGGGTTTATTAAGTGTCAAAATTGATAAAGCCAAATTTCAAGTGCAAGTGAGTAAAAGACATAGAAATATTCAGTCTTCAGTTGTGATTTTTTTAGAGTACCTCTAAATGTGAATTTTTGCAGCTCGTAGAGTTTTTTAGACATTTCAGTTTGGATCCTGATTGTATTGTTTTTGAAATTCGGGAAAAATCGGAAAATTTTTGTTACTTTTTTGTTAAAACTGTAATATCTATATTTTATTATTACTTTTTAAAATTTGAAACATCACAGTATACCTTAGAATGTACTCTTTCTTAGGGTACAATTATTTTTAAAATTGGTTAATAAATAATATTGATGCGATCAAAAGTTCGTCATACAAATTTCGTACTTTTTAGATCGTGGAGCTATAGCGTTTTCTTCATGGAAATTAAGGTTATATTTTCTGACTAATGGATTTGCCAGATGCCCTTGAAACTTGCTGTGACGTCATGCTCGTTTTTTTCACTCGGGTCTCGGACGGTTTGCCGGTTAAGTACAGATAAAAATTTTACGAGATTAACATGGTTTAATCCAATTTGTACAGGGAACAAGATGGAGATGGTTTTTTACTGATGTGGCTATTACTTTAGGGTGCATTAAGTGTTAAAGTAAAAAAAGGTGAAATCCCTTGCGACAGGAGTATTGGTTTGCTTAGCAATCAACGGGGGTTGGTAAGCAGGGGGTGGAGCCCTTGCTGTGACGTCATGGACCTGAGAGTTGAATCAGGATTATACGAATTATTAAGATAGTTTCGCTGTCGCAGGAGATTGACTCTGTGAAAGGAGTGTTGGTTTGCGGAGACACCTTGTAATGAAAAAAAGAACAATTTAACTTTTAGAAAACCCTTATCTAACCATGAGCATTTCATCAAAGTAGATCGAAAAATGCAGGAGTTAATAGTTTTAAATTATATCTTTATTTTATGAACAGGATTAAGGTTCTATGTATTGCTAATGTTAATCTGTTTGTACTGTAAAGGGTTCACTATAGTTAATGTATATCTTTTACTCCATTAAGGGCCCAATATTTATTAATGTTTAGCTATACCTTATAATCTTGTATATATTATTAATGAGGTCTTTTTGATAGGATAACTGAAACGCAAAATAAAAATTCATTTTTGTAATAAACTAATTCATTATAGACTTCTGTTTCTTTGTATCATGAACTCATAAGTCATTAATAGTAAGATAAAATATATTGCAATTAATTTCTGTTTTTTACAAGTTTCGTTTATATTGAAAGTGCTGAATGATAAGGTTGAGTTAAAGAGTTTGGCAAAATATTTTATGAATAATTGTCTTTTGGACAATCATTCATACTGATGACTTGGTCTTGACACTGATATTTTATGTAATTTGTGATGGTTAAAATAATCTATGTAATGAATTTTTACCATATTTCAATATTTCAGAACTGGAGAAACATTTATAGTAAACATAACACAAGATTGCATTCTCTTTGCTTATGTTTGATGTAAATGTATAATTTAACTGTCATTTAGTATATTTTGTTAATTTCAAAGTAAATTGAATTTTGGTATTGATTATAACTAATTCCTATAATTTTACACAGATTTGGGTAAATCCTCAAACCCATACGAAAGATTTGATGCTTAAAAGGTATGTAAAAATTATTTATATAAAGATACTTCCATTCCTATTAAATATTACTTTTCCCTATATTTTGTGCAGTGTATTGTTTGAAACAATTATGAGTTCAATTTGATTTTGAAAGTGCAATTTTTGTTGGAGCAAAATTGTTTCACTTATTATGGATGTGTGTAGGAAACAAAAAATGTGCTCCTAGTATATATGACATTCTGAACTATAGTAACAGTATGTTCACTTCAATCTGTTAATGATGTAAAATATCTTTTCTAAAAATCTGGTTAATATGATTAACAAATAGTCATCTGCATGCATATATTACATTTTTATACATTTTCAATTGTGTTTGAAATTTTTTATTTAATTAGTGGTTTTATAACAAGGGACAAGAACTTTTTATTTTTTATACAATGATATAATTTTAAATTCAAATTTTACATTCATTGCCTCCAAAATTGCAAAACATGTTTCCCAATTTTGTTTACTTTATTTGGTTTAAGGAATGTTTTCTTTTTCTGAAACAAAATCTGGATTCCCGCACTTACATGTTTAGTGAGAAAAAGAACATTATCATTGAGATAGTACTATTATTACAGAATTTATAACTTGTATAACATTGCTATATTTACTAAATTTTAATTTGTTTTCAAATGCAGTTTTAAATGAATCATTCATAAGTAAAATAAGTTTTTTTTCAAATGAAAAGTACGAATCATGGCAAAAATCTACTATTATATAAAGAAGTGTGTGTGTCCAGACAAATCTATAGCACTTACAGTCATGAAATTTAGCACACAGGTAGTCCTGTAGGTGACTGAATGCACCTCGAAGCCTGAATTTTAAAATTTAATCTAGAACAATTTTTAATCAATTTATTAGCCTTTTCCCCAAGTAATTTTTCATTTGGATGTGCATGTCCAAAAATCTACAATCGGCAAAGAGTATATTCCGATTAGCTGTCAATGACATCATTGAAAACTTGATGCTCTTCCAGGAGCTCAGCAAGGTCTGCAAATGAAGAAACATTGGGAAAAACCAATAAATTAATTTTAAAATGTTCTAGATTAAATTTTAAAATTCGGGCTTTGAGGTCTATTCAGTCACCTTTTGGACTACCTGTGTGCCAAATTTCATTACTGTAAGTCCCATAGTTTCATCTGGACACCACATACAGGCATGCAGACAGATTCTTTTATAATAGAGGTACATTGATGATGTTTATCATATTAATGTTTAGCATAACTATGTAGAAGCTACATGGATTGCATGTCTCATATACAATAAGTTTGACATTGCATGGGCTACAAAGTAATTTAAGTCTTAAAATAAAATTTAAATAAAGCCAATTTAAATCAAATTCAATTTTTTAATTAAAAAAAATCAAGTTTTGTTTGTATATTTAATTGTATCAAAGAGAATTTCTAATTTCACAGTATCTTAGGATGACAGATTTCTGTTACTCATGTTTTCTTTCTCCATTGTTATCTGCTATGATTGTGATCTTTCAAAAAAAATGGTAATTTACAGTACAATGGGGGAGGGGGGGAGGCAGTTACCACACAGCAGTTGTAATCTTGGTAGTCTATTCAGTCTCTTGCTGTAAAACCCACTAGGGTAAATGACAAGCTATTTGCATGTCTAATGATTTTTTTCAATTTGAGTACAAATGTGTCTGTTCCAATTCATAGAATTTTTTTTTATTCAGTTAGAGCTAATACATTACACTTCATTTAACAGTGCAAATTTCATTAATTTCCCAAAATGTTTTATCTTTTTTTAAATTTATGTAAATACAGCTGATTTACTAGTCATTGTTCTACAAATTTAGTTATAGTCATACTAGAAACTAGTAATGGTCATCCTAGGTGTATCTTACATTTTTCATAAAATACACCAAAGTATTCAATAATATTAATCTTTATTGTTACTTACTACAGTCTTCAGTTTATTATTGTTATCTGTTGAGGGATCATCACATGAGGGACAAACAAATACGTATATCTCTTTCATCATCACTGCCTGGTAAATTCTCTTCGAATTCTTTAGGCATACATCTGTGATGATAAATTTTGTTGCATAAAATTAAAACCCCTCAATTTTATGTTAGACTAGCTGAATAACACAGCAATGTTCAGGTTTTAAATATGACAGCACCAGCTAAAATATGACTGCAACATTTCCCTGTGTTAACTCAAATACACAAACCCTGTGGAACGTGTTTCCTTGTCTATGTCCATTTATTGCAGGAAAATAAACTTTAGATTTTAAAATTGGGGCTTTGAGCGATACTTTTAGGACTACCTTTGTGCCAATTTTCATGGCTACAGATTGGTCTAAAGACAGGAAAAAAATAACCTATGTATTCCACAGTGGTTTAAAGTATAAGTGCATCAAATTTGATGTGCATTGGTCAAACGGTGTAGATTTCTATCAAGAAAATATATATATATATACACACACACATTTGTAGCACAGTCCAAGTCACTCCTTCAGCATTTCGGAAACAGTTATATTTCCTAAAAGAGCGTGACAAAAATTAATTCGTTTTAAAAAAATCATTGCCACTGCATTAATCTATAATTTACCTTTCTTGGAAGCTTTCCTTTCTTCTGTTTCTGCCTTCCTCTTTCCTTTTTTTTTTTGCATTTTTCTTTTAATTTTATAGCAAACATGTACATGGGTACATTCTGTTTTCTTTTCCGCTTTGGAGAATCAGGCCTATGCAGAATTTTTGCAAGAGCACTATCTTATAATCCAACAATTCTAGAATTCACCCCAATAATGGTTACATGTGCCCACTATAATTATATTTAATTTTCATTGACTAGTTATGGGCATTATGGCTTGAAATAAAAAACATTCTATCTGATAAAATATGGGCTTGTATGATAGAAAAAAGGGTAATGAATCAGTACATACTAATAAATCTGATTTTTGATGTGAAGCAGCGATGTCAGTTCCTTAAGTAAGAAGCACTTAAAAAATTCACATGCAAAGAACATAACCTCTATTTGAGACATGTGTCTATGAAATCATAAATCACTGGAAACGTAAACGCTGTTTGGTAAAGTTAAGAGATTAGGGTTTCTAGAAGGATATTGAATTAATCAGTTTTTAGAAGCTACTAAATTAGGTTCCTAGAATATAGCTTAAAATCTTAATTATGTCAATTCAATGTAAACCTGCCCATTACTAGTAGTTTACCCTATATATTTATATTTTGAAACTAGTATTTTGTCAATTGAAGAAAATAGACTTTGCTAAATAAAAATTAACTTTAATAAATGGGAATTGAATCTCTTGTAATATATCTTATTTATTTCAAGATTCCAAGAAAATATTTATTAAATAGAAACATTGGTTATAGAAGTTTGTTTAAAAGACCTACTGATTCAGTGTGCATAGTTATACTGTAGCATTGATCCCTGAAACAAACTGTTTTCCTGATGTCAGGAATGAGTCAATTGGTTAATTACTGAAATACAAGGAAAGTTAAGGTAAAAAATTCCTGTGTTAAGCTTGAAGCTAATGAAAGGGTTGTACTGAGATCACTTTTCACTGATAAATAATTCAATATACTTATCTGTACACAAGATTTTTTGAGGGAAAAGGTCATACAGGATAAAGATAATTTTTCATAAATGTATTTACTCAAAATTTATTACATCGGTAGAAGAGTAAACTGCTGTTTTTTATTAATCAGTTTATAAAACTTTAGTTCATACTTTAAAAGCATTCACGTAGGTCTTCGTGAAATTCTTCTCACTGTATTTTTAAGCATATAAATATCCTCTGAGAGTTAGAAGTTTAACATTTTGTGATTTTCATCCATTTTTATTGTCATTTAGCAAATCTTGCCTTGAGATATATTATCTTTATTGCGGCTTTGTATCTTTTATAGATAAGCTTGTATCTTTTGTATCTTTTATAGATAAGTTTCTATCTATAAAAGATACAATCTCTATAGATAGAAACTTGTGCAAAACTAGTTAACTTAATTTTCCAATTCACATGAAGAACTTATTTATCCAATTTAAATATAATTTTTTGCTTTTTGTCTTACTAAAATTTGAATGTTAAAGCAAGTATCAGTTAATTACATTTCTGTATTTTGATAATTAAATGTCATTGTATTTATAAAATATTAAACTTTATATCACCTGTAAAAAGAAATTTGGATCTTTCAGTTTTCTAAGGATTAAAGTGTTATATTGAAGTTTTGATTTTTCTTATTAGTTTGATTTGGAACTATTGATAAATGTTTATAAACTTTTTATACTTTAGCTTTTATAAACCTTTCCTCATTATGCCCTTTTCTCCTATTGAAAACTCAATTTTTCTTGCCTTATTTTGTTTTTTAAAAGTACTTCCATACATTTGCTCATATTCTAAAGTCTCATTATTATTCTTAAAAAGTCATCAAGTATCATCCAAGAATTAGTGTTCTCAGTCACATTAACTCAGTTGCATAAATTCTCGGTCCTACTATTCAATTGTACAAATTAAATTGGGTGTAATTTGGTTAATAATAAATCAGTTTACTTGTTTTTCTTTGAAACAACAATAATCTAAAATCTTTTGGGATACATTAGAAATTACATTAAAATATCAATAATTCCTTATCTGCAAATCATTCCATATCACTGATTCAAAAATG
The DNA here is from genome assembly GCA_947359465.1 of Metellina segmentata. Classification (NCBI taxonomy): domain Eukaryota; kingdom Metazoa; phylum Arthropoda; class Arachnida; order Araneae; family Tetragnathidae; genus Metellina; species Metellina segmentata. The sequence continues at coordinate 68,300,480 of OX375884.1, forward strand.
TGCATCAGAATTGATGAAATTAAATTATATGTATAAAATTGTTATCTGAAATTAATTTTCATTTTTCACTTTTAGTTTCATAATTCTAAGAAAATTGTTCCAATTTATTATGAATGTATATTATTTAATTGGCTCTAATGTCTCTCTCTCTCTCCTCATATTTTTTGCAGAACAAAATTGACTTGCTGTAATTTCAGAAGAAAATGCTTTACTAATGTGTGGGCTCATCCAAACTATTATACTCAAGCATATTTACTGTCGACATATAATGCAGATTTTACACATATCAAGTGTTTTAAAAATCAGTATTATTGAATGAAGATAAACTGTTTGTGATATAAATCAGTATTTTCTATTCCTGTTTTTAACAGTGTCTTTAAATTTGATTATATTTCACAGGTTGCATAAAATTTACAATTTTGTAATTTTTGTATTCACATGAATTCTTTTTTAACCCTGGTACTTCCACTTTTACAAATAAAAAACCCAATCAATAAATTTTTGTAAATAAAGATTCTGGGTGAATTGTTATCACATGTGCTTCTAGTTCTCAAATCTCTCTCTTATAAAGCAAAAACAGAACAAATTTATACTTAAAATAAGCTTGAACACATGTGATAATTTTGTTTTGTATGCTTTTCTATAAACAGTATACAACTTAGTTTTTATTTGCAGTCCTACAGAAAGTTATATTTTTGCGTGTTCTTAGAACAAAATATTCAGTTATAACAATTAAATTTGTAAGTTATCACATATTTTTACTTCATTTAACATGTTTTTTTGTGAAATGGTATCCAAATATACCTTTTATTGTAACCCAATTTAAATTTAAGACCCCTTTAGAATATCCCATTTTATTTCCTGAACTTAATGTATATCAGTTTTAACAAATTAGTTTCATATTGTTTGACATTTTGCTACAAGTTGTATATATCAAGGTTTTTGTGTATATAGATATTGTTTTGTAAATTTGATTTGTATATAATGGCATTGGGTATGCATTGTAAATAAGTGGATATACAATTAATTTAATTTTATTTAAAATAATTTTTTTAGCATGCTCATGTTTTTGATATGAATTAGTCTTAACAAGTTGCAAAGTTAATTAGTTTGGTATTTTTAAAATTTAAGAAGTGATTGAAGTAGGACCTTTCAGTGTCAAAAATTGATATTTTTATTTAGATAAATTTATATGAAAGATGACAATCAACAAGTTTTTTACAAGATTCAAATACTTTAATATCATACATATTAACATTTTATTAACTCAAAAGAGCTTAAAATTTTCTATTATAGGTAGACCATTGTATAACTGAAATAGATTTTGTCATTATTTTGTTTTTGTAATTAAATGTCGAAGCTCCTTTAAAAATGTATGTCATTACTATCGTGGATAATAAATTTGTGCCTGAATTAAAATTTTTACATGTGTACCTTTCTTATTTATTTATATTTTGATTACAAATTACTACGCGGCATTTCTTAATTTTTTCAAATGCAGATTGTGTTATGGGTATGAAGACTAATAATCTTAATTGATAGATATGTTTTGTGAAGTGATGGAATAGTTTGTATGCAATTGATTATAAAGTATGCATACTTGAATAGTTATTTTGTACAACCTTTTATATTACAAATGCAGATTGTGCCAAGGATATGAAGAGACACTTATAATCTTAATTGATAGGTATGTTTTGTGAAGTGATGGAACAGTTTGTATGCAATAGATATTTATTCAGTAATATGTATGTCAGTAATTTCCACTTCAATAAGATAATTACTTAAAACTAAATGCATATGAGCAATGTTTGATAAAATAACGAAAATAAATTTATGTACTGAAATTTATATACTGAAATTAAATATACAAATTGTTTTTAGGACTATTTAAACATTTGTATTGAACAATCCATCAAGCGTACTGTACAATTTTTTTAATGTTGCTTTCACTTTTTATTAGTTTAAAGTAAGATACTTGTGCTTGAACTTTTCTGTTGGCTTAATTGCAATTCTAGAGTTAGTGTGTAATGAAGTTTAGCTTATTGGAGACAATTTTAGTTTACTAAACACATTTTAAGTATACCAAAACTGTCTATCAATTTTCTATTCTATTATGCAGTATTCAGTCGTCAAATTTAATTTCTATTTTTAAGTGTAAAATCCATTAACAAGATAGTGTCTTCTAAGAATTAAATATTTGTAGAATATAAAATTTTATATCTGAAGATTGTATTAGCTTTCTGAATATTTAAATCTCATAGCTTAAGAGTTTGCTAAAGTTGCCTTAGTTTTAATGTACACTATAACTAAACCTGTTTGTGTGAAAACATTCCATAAGTAACTTGTTGAAATAAAGCTTTCATCAAAAATAAATTTTTAAGTGATGGCATTATGGACATATACTGTACTTATGAAGATCTATTATTCAAAATTGAAAGTGCACTTCCAATGCACATACTAAGCATATTGCAACTTGAAACAAGTTTTATCTCAAAACAAGATTTACATATAAAATGGCTGCTGACATTTTAGATGCTACAGAAATTGGTTTCATGGAAAATCTTCCATGTTCTCCAAATTCCTGTTCATAAAATGTTTTTGTATCTATCAGTTTAACAGTAAATTTCTTCCATACATAAATTAAGGAATGACAAAAGATACTTCATATCATTTGCCTGTCAAAGATTTAGTTCCAAAGCACAAAAGAAAAGTATCATTTGGTAGACTAAACTTCACAAGGAGACAATTCAATTTCACACATGAAACAAGGCTAGCATTAAGAAGAAAGTATTCATTACTTTTAAAACTGCATGCTAATTTCCCATTTTTATAAGCACCAAAATCTTATGAAGGTTTAGAACTTTGTAATGGTTTGAGCAATTACATTTGGGTTGAAAACATACCAATATAAAATTACCAATTTTTATCTCAAAGGACTGGTTAGTCCACTTGCTTGAATTTCTTAAAAAAATTATGAATAGAGCAATAAAATCTTGCTCCGTGTGAAAAAGAGTACCCTTTATTTTTTTCATACTTGGAGTTGACATGCATTTGGGTCATTCTAGTAAATCGGGAATTTATCGACTGCTTTTTATAATAATTTTTCTTAAAATATCTAGATATTTTGCTTTAACTTACTCTATTCCTTTCAAACATTTGTATTTAAACCGAAAAAGAAAAAGTAATGGTGACAATTTGGTCCATGGACAGAGTTGCCAAGTGTTCCGGAACTTCCCGAGTTTCTCCGCTAAAGCAACGAAAATCCGCAACTCCGCGTAGTGTGTGGTTAACTCCTGAAATCGCGTCAATATAGGAAAAAGAGAAATTTTCCACGTACTAGGAAATTTCCACCAGATTCCTCAATCAGGATTGCCATTTTTCTTGTCGAAAGGGAAAATTTTTTCACCTATGGGGAAATTGGGTATTGGATTTTTGTTTCTCTAATTTATAAGGATAAAACCTTTTTATCCTACAAAAAAAATATTTGTAATAGGGAATTTTATTATTGCTTTTAAAGACAAATATACCGGTCTTTCATTTTATCCTTATTTTCGCATTGCTCCTGAAGTAACCTCAAAACTCCTGAAATTTCATGAGAATGCTCCTGAAGCTGCTCAGAAAAGGTTGACAACCCTGCATGGATAGAACAAGGAATAAAAGAAACTGAATAAATTTTGCTTTAAGTTGGGTACATTGACTTTGGAACATTTTGATGATATTTGCATCTTTTGAGTGGAGAAAGCTACAATAAATATTTGATATATAATTGGTATGAGATATTTGGTTCAGATGTGACAAAATAACAATTGTGTAAAATCGTCCTTTTGAAGTTTTTGAGACCGTTGTGTACGTTAGTACTGATGCACATAAATCTGTCCTGGCCTCAAATGTCTTTACGGCGTGATGCGGAAGATTGAAGAGGGGTATCACAGCTGAGACGTAGACCTCGTCATCTGATCGTACTTCAAAATGGCGCCAAAGAATGAATTCCTAATTGATGTATGGAAGCCAATTAGATTAAACACAAAACGGATATCATTTATATATTAAGATAGCCCTGATATGGATCATGTAAGAGCATTTGGGAAGCAGGAAGTAAAATCTCCATCTCCTTTCTGGTTTATTTTATAACACTGAAAATATAAGCGACATGTCCAGTTTGGCCGAACGTTGCGAAAGAGGTTAACAAAGTACTAGTGCCCGATGTATTTAGATTTATTGAGAAACCAGTGGAACGCGCTTAACATTTCTTAACTAAAAAAGTTCACTAAAATTTTTTGTTTTTTTATGTTCCTTATAAAAAATTCTGATAATGATTCTCGAAACGCTACTAATGAAAGGACTAACTGAGCAAGTATTTAGGATGCCCAACTTTATGAAATTTGGCCAAATCTTGAACATTTTGCTAGAAAGGGGGCGCCACTGCATTGAGTTTTGAAGGGACCAGATTTTTTCTAGACTAAAAGCGAGGATTAATAAGAATCGTGATAATTTAGATCACGATTTTTGTTCTTTATTCTAGTTTCTTTGTTTGGCGCTCTATGGTCATTTTTTGCAACACGAGGGCTACTTAAACCAACACTTACGGCTTAAAGTAGATTCAGCTCTATTAAGAACATCTGTCATGATTGGTATTCAAGCCCAGAACCTGGGCTAGATTCTTGATTATCAGAATATACTAACAAGATTAAAAAAAAAGCTGAATTTCAACGAATTTAAAAGGTTTTTTTTTAGTTTCGAAAGAATACATCTAAAATCTTATTTCTATATCTATCTAAAAAAATCTGTTGGTTAAATTTTTCTGTACAAATAACGATTTGTGTTTTCTAGTTTCATTGGAAGTTTAATCCGAATTGCCATTACGTGAAATGACCATCGATCGGCAAACAAAAGTTTGAATTAATTATGGCTGCTGTAGCCCATTTGGTTGAGTCGTGGATTAGAAATAGGAGAGTTGCGAGTAGGGATTGCAATCCGATCCGGGGATCAAGAATAGAATCAGTATATTTGCAGATGACTTAAAAATATGGGGGAAAGTGGATACCAAGTTACAGATAGAAAATTTACAAGGGGATTTTGATAAGATATCCGAATGGGCTGTAAAATGGGGTACGTCATTTAATGTAGGGAAATGTCAAGTTCTGCATATGGGTTACAGGAACAGTGGAGCCGAGTACTGTCTGCAGGGAGTAAAGGTAAAGGAGGGAGAAACAGTCAAGGATCTTGGGGTGATAATTCACAGGGATTTTAAAATGGGTCACCAATGTTCAGCTGCGGGTAAAAAGGCTAATAGGTTATTGGGGTATATTAAAAAGACTGTAACTTCAAGGGATAAGAATATAATCTTGCCATTATATAAGGGTTTAGTAAGACCACATCTAGAATATGCTGTACAATTCTGGGCTCCATATATGAGAAAGGACATAGAATCAATTGAAAGGGTTCAGCACAGAGCTACAAAAATAATAAAGGGGCTAGCAAATTTCGACTATAATGAACGTTTAAGTAAGCTAAACATGTATACACTGGAAAGAAGAAGAAGGAGGGGGGATTTGATTCAGCTTTTCAAGTTTGTAAAACAAGGGGACACAGAGGGCTTAAATTTCAATAGGGATAACAGAACAAGGGGCCATGGGTATAAATTGAATAAGACACATTTTAATCGGGATTTAAGGAAAAACTACTACTTTAATAGGGTAATAGACAGTTGGAACGCGTTGCCAGAAAATATAGTTAATTCAAAGGGAGTGTACGAATTTAAGACACAATTGGATAGTCAGTGGGAATTGGAGAATTCATAAACAAAGGACCAGCCTTGTTGGGCTTGAGCCTGTAGCTGGTCGTCAATATTTGTATTTGTATTTGTATTTGTATTTGGCTACCTACCGGATCCAGCAACATCTATCAAATCCGGTCCGGATCCGATAAACTCGAATTAAAAAAAAATTAAGTATAGGAAACTTTAAAGTCGCAAAATCGTTTAGTAAGCAATCGATTGTGAATTAAGTGATTTTATATTTTTCAATCATCAGTTCGAAGAATTCTAGGGAAAATAATAAATTAAATGATCAATAATATTTTTTTTTAATGAAGTGGAATTAGAAAAGCAAATTCTGCAAGAAAATGAAGACTATTGCAAAAAGACAAACTTTTGAAAAGAAACAGATTTTGAGAAAATACTGAAGAAAGAAATGACTTCATATATATGAAATGGAGTCAAAGGAAAAAATTTGTCTCGAATGGACGACTACTTAATGACGGTTAAACTAACTAGTGTCGAAGCTGGGAGGGCCTTTCTCGGCCGCTAGTTATATTTGCAGTTCATTGAGAAGTTGGTTGGGGTATGACAACATTTAATACAATTTGTTTCTTTAGATCGTTCTTTCAAACTAAAAAGTGATTTTCATTACTATATAACTTCGATTGAAGCAATTAAGAAGTATTAAGAGATCCCTTGTTTGCTATGTTGACCAAAAACTGACACACAGATTAGATTTTTATGTTAGTATTACACAAGGTTAGGTACAATTTATACGTCATTTGCTCAACGACATTAGAGATAGAGACTACTTAATTTTAGATAAATAGAATAGTTCTACTTATAAAAGAAACTGCTGTTTTATGGTGAGGAAACTAGTAAGACTGATCATCATCAATTCGTTTAATACTTACTACTAGTAGTTAAGTAGTTACTATAATTAATTTCCTAACTATGGATAATTATTAATAAAATTGATTTTCCAATTTTAAAATAAACGTTTTGTTCGTCAATTTGGAAAAATATCCTTTTTACCTACTTTCACTCAGGCGATTTTGGAAAAATACATACTGGTTAGATAGACTTATTAACAAAGTACCGATCCGGTCGGATCCAACCGGATTAGTGTCAATCTGGCCGGATTACAATCCCTAGTTGCGAATTCAAAACGATACACCAATAGACTGTAGTGTACGTGTTGGCTGGTACACGTTAAATCAGTCGTGGCCTTCAATGTCCTTACTTTGACATGGCGTGGAAGTTTGAATCCCGGACCGGTCATCAATAGACATTGTGTTGCTCCCAGTGCGATGCAAATTCAATGACTTACCTACCCAAAGTTAATTAGAACTGTACGGATTGTGGTTTATAGTTACGTTACATAAACCATGTGTGTACATAGTTTAACCAATCAAATTTAAAAAATAATTATTATTCAATAACGTTTCTTGAACTCTAGACTAAACGATTACTAGAAATTTTGATTTTTTATCTTAATTTATTACTTGATACAAACAAGAGAGTTTCAATAGTAATCAAATCGTGGTTCATAAAGTTTTTGAAGAGGAAAAATAAATTTTACTTTTCTCTACCCCCAGCTTTATATAATAAAATTTTCAAAGCACATTTCAGCAATTTTTCATAGATTTGAGATACATTTTTCTAACATCTTATTTTTTTGACTTAACCTGAGTGAAATTGAGACGAAATAGGATGGAATATTTTGAGTTTTTGGTATGACAGAAATAAATATCCAGAAATAAGAGATCCAAAAGGAGCCCAACATAAGTTTAAACCTTATGTTGAGTTTGTGATGATGAGGGCATATGATTTAGTAATATATGTATTAAATTTCTTATGCGATGCTGAAAAAATAATCATCAATTCAATAAAACAAGATCAACATACACGATAAAAATTACCACATAAAGAATGCCACATTGACACGAGAGTCCATAGGTATAGTCATGACCCCTGCAAAATTAACAGTAAAACCACCCCTAATTCCGGAGGGCCGAATAAATAATCGAATTCTTGTTGACCCAGTACTCACACAAAAGAAGTGTAATATCAGTGGCGCCTCGAAAGGAGTGGCTGATGGCTTCAGTTATCTCCAAAGCAAGTTTCCATTGCCTTGAAAACATCAATTGGGTTTCGCGAATTCGCCAAAAATTCTGCACCAATCTAATAAAAATTTAGATTCATAGCAAAGTTAAAAATTTAGGGATGTTCTTTGCTCTAAGCTGGTCTCCAAAAGTCTCAAAGCTGGCAAAAATTACTAAATTTATTTTTTTTGCAAGAAATATATATATATATATATATATATATATATATATATATATAAAAACCCAACAAAAACAAAAGTCTTTTTTTATATGTGATTGCCCCGTGTTTTCGACTATATTAATAAGAAATTTTTGCCGATGAAATAACGAAAGTTTAATAATTTGAAACAAGATTTGCATTATATTTAAAAATAACAATAGTAATATTTTTTGCTTGAAATTAATACTTATCATAAAAAAACAATCATAAATAATTGACAGCATTAAATTTAAAAAATCGGGTAGTCGAAAGAGCGTGTATATAATCGAAAAACGTATTATTTTTGTTCTTAAAAGAGAAATGTTTAGTTCATTGCTCTGAATATTTTAAATTTGCTTAAGTGTCAAACACACTTCAAAATTTCAACAGTCCCAATTCTGTCTTGTGTGGAGGTAGTGACGAAATGGACTCCACCCACCTAGGGGCCAAAATTTTTCTAGACATTTTTCAGATCTGTTGGAAAGCAAGAGATTTACTTCAAAGTCTAGACTGATTAATTGCTGTTTATTTTTTTTGTCTCGTTTTGATGTTTTGTCCCTTTGTTCTTTGTCTCCATGTTTTTGTGCTGAGTGTTTACTGAATGCTAAGTGCTACACACACTGGTAAAAATAAAAGAAACATTCTTCAGAATTTGAAATAAAAATCATTACAATGGACTAGAGATTTGTCTCTTGCATCATTTCTCCATTACAGAACACTTTAAGATAGAAATTACCACAATTTGTTTTTTGTTTATGGTTTAAAAAATTAACATAATTTAGTACATAAATGCACAGCTCGAATGAACAGTCAAACACGAAGCATACACCAAAACTTTTCAAGTCCTGTTGATTAATTTTTAACGTTTATAGGCTGGTTGGTTGGTTGATTTGAGTTTCATGGTGCAAAGTCCAATAGCGGATATGCTGCGCCATTTACATTTTTAGGAGAATGCAGGATATTGTCTTCTTTCGGTGGTCGCTTATCGTCTTCCTCCGATATTTCATAGACAATACTTCATATTCTTCATCACCTTTTGAAATGATCACACCTAGATTATAGTATATCATCAAATAAAATCATCAAGTTATTTATTATTATCATTCAATGTTTCGTCTTCTGTTTCCATCATAGTATAGCCTGAATGTATAGCCTGAACCACCGTCATAGTATAGCCTGAACTGAAGCCTAAATGGCTGTATCGACGGAGAAAATTTTAATTCTTTCTTAACAACTCCCACTTATGATCTCTGAACTGCTGCAAGGGGTTGTAATTCCTTATATCGTTAACTAAACTGGTTTAAATGTTAATTTTGCAAATTCTGAATTTATAGAGGTTTTATAAGATTTACTCATTGCGCTGTTACATGCAAGTGACTTTGCGCTTACCTTACATCATCTGCAACATTCATGTACGACACGAAGCAAATTACTGTCACGAGAATGTCTTGAATTTATTTATCAGTCTTTACAAACCATGATTATATTCTTTATTTCTGAAAGTCTTCCACAGACCAAAACTTTTACTCCTGGAAGTGATTTGGGACAAGACTCCATACTTCCATATAGTATTGTTAAAAAGTTTGCAATGGTATGCGATATCTTATCAGAAGTGTCTGAAAAATTTAAGGTATGTGCATACCTTGGATGCATTTTAAGTACATAAAATTTTAATGAAAAATACATGTTTTTAATTAAAATGTGGGATTAAACTATTCTGCAATATATATATATATAATAACATTAACATAAAATAACGAAACAGCCGGGGTGCATTAACCAGAAACCAAAACTCGAAACTACCCATGCAAGCGCGCTGAAGCTGCAGACATAGCATGGTAAGCAATATAATTTCAAGAATACAAGAATTTCCAAAGAAATTTTCAGCAAAAGTCTTAAAAAATGATAACAAACGAAGAAATGTTGATAGATCAGGGCGTCATCAGGTAGGAGCCTGAACCAAACAACATAAAATGGTGTTTTCTACATATGAGCAGCATTAGGCTGAAAAAACTGCTCATACACTCCCCCAAACACCACCAAAAAGCAAGTAAAACAAAAACAAAACAAAATACCAAAACAGGGCAGGAAACAAAACGAAATAAAACCCGAAGCCGCAGCCGGGAGATCAACAACAACAAGCCTAAAAATTACCACCAAATGCCATCAATTACACTAACTATATGCTAACACCATACTTCCGATACAACAAGTTCATCAAAAGCAGAAAAATAAAAATAAAAAGATAAATAATATTAAAATCCCCAGCCCTTATTCAAAAAGATATTCATAAATAGTGAAATACAGTTGAAAAGCAACTCCCATGGCTCTGAGGAAATTATGAAAAATAATTATTTATGGATTGCGTAACTGTTGATATTAATAAATCTTTCAAAAATATTATTGAAGAATGAATAAGGGTATTTGTTATTGAGAAGTGTGTTTTTTAGATATTTACATTGTAATAAAAAGTTTGAATCAGAATTACAAATTTTTTTGAAACGTATCAATTGACCAGAAATCGTGCTGTAGTATATTCTTTTAGTGATATTGGAGTCCCAAAATATTAATTTAATGACTGTAAATTTAAAATCGCTGCGTTTATTATATACATTAATGTCAACTTTGCCGCATGAAACAGAAATTTTTTAAGTCTAGAAAATCAGTATTATTGTTATCTAGATTGATTTTAATTAAAGAAAGTTAATCTGGATAGACGGATTTCCAAATATTAGAAAAGTTGCTATTATTAAAAAAAATTAAATCATCAATAAATCTAAAGGCAGTATTTATCTGAAGGCAAAAGTTTTTTTCAAAATAATGAAGAAATAAATTAGCTTACAGTACTTACAGTAATGGGATTTAGCACACAGGTAGTCCGAATTTTTTGCAATTTTAGGGTCGAGGCGAATTTTAAAATTCAATCTAGAACATTTTAAACTGAATTTAAGGAAATTTAATCATAATTGAATACAACAGCATAGAAGCAACACCAGCTATAGGAGGTGTTGATAAAAGAGATCATATTCTAAATTTATGTTTTTCTTTTCCGTTTTGATTTTACGCAGATGTATGATTTCCCAGTCAGACGATAAAAACAAATAATCCTTTAACTGGAGTCACTTAGTTATTTTTTCTATCTCCTAGACCGTTAAAGAAAGAGTAAAAATTTCAACGGATTTGAAATATACGGAAAATTTCACTTTAGATCGATACCTAAAAATATGATTTTCTTTGAATAAATAATTTTTAAATTGAATATATCTTATATTTTTGCAAGAGAAATTGTGACGTCACCGTGAACTTTCTCTTTCCAAAAATAATCAGATTGTATCTTCTGCCCTGCACGTAAAAAAAAAAAAAAAAAAAAAAAAAAAGAACATTTTGACCGGGATTGTTAAGTTCGTTTTCGTAAAATCGGAATCATTAAAGATAGATTGTAAATTTCAACGAATTTGAAATCTGCGGAAATTTTGCACCATTATGTCCACATACTTACTGGTTCTTATACATGCAGCTTAATGTGACTCTAGCACACTTGGATGCGCTTGAGGACATCCTTACGTGAATACGGTTTAATTTTGTGTTCCCTTCCAACCCTTCAAGTTTGTACCGGAAGTTTTGAAACATCGTGCATGTTTTCAATTTCATTTTTCTAAACAGCTCTTATGTCAAGTTACATTTGTATTTTACCTAAACCTCCGAGTATACAAAACATTGAAATCTTAATATCATGCTCACCTTTCAAAGAGAAGCCAGATTTAGATGACATCTTCTCTACATTTTTTGGCTACATCTAAATTTTTAAAGGGTTAAGTACCGAAGGCTGATGCTGTTTACGAATTGAGAAAAATTATAGAATTTCAACACCGTTTTCGATTGCTCACAACTATCGGCGTTTAGTTAATCAAGGGAGACTCGTACTCCAAATTTCAAAAAAAAAAAAATGTTTTTTGGTTTATTAGATAAAACGATGAGTCAAGAACAAATGGACAAAATTTCAGAGTCGACGGAAATTGCTAACAGCTGCTTTTTAACTTTTATTTGACCTTCCAACTACATAATCGGCTACCAACCATTTTACCATCTGCAACTTCCATTGGTTTCGGTTTCCATGAAAACCTCCATTTATGCAACATTATATCATAGTGTATCTACTGATGATTATCCCAAACATTTTAAATGCCCTTAAAGTGTAGACTGTCAAGTAACTCCTTTTGAGGTTGATCAGTAGATATGATTTTGGGGCTCTACTAAATTAGCAAGTGATTAAGGTCGATACTTTGAATCCTCTCTTCCTAAAACTTCAAAAGGTTCTTGGAATTCTTCGTAGTATTTTATGAAAGCTTAAATAGATACTTTGGGTGTCCCATTCCAACTTACCGAACCACAAAATGGACAAAAGCTCTAGAATGGTATTCAGAAATCGTTCAGCTGTACAGAAAACTAGTGCATGGAAGACCGAATTTTTGTGGTACTACACTTCGCTTACCATCTGACATTTGTGTACAAATGCATCCTACTTCTATACGTTAAAATAAGTAATCATTAATTCTGTAGCTTGAAAGTAAAAAGAGCCAATGTCCATTTTGCAAGTTTTCGATAACTTCTGATTTAGTAGTTATTTTATGTTTTAGTTCAGCATTTTTCCAAAATATACTTTTCAATGTTTTGATTCGTTGATAATGTATTGATTGATATTGACTCTTTTCCTATTACAACCTTCTTTACTTTAAACAGATTCGCGGACATAACCCAAAATAAGCGAATTTGAATATTAGTCCTTTTCTTCCCAATTACAAAATTAAGCCTGTAATTTTTGCACTTGTTTCAGAGATAAAAGTTTTGAAATAAGGTGCGTAAATTACACGAGAAATAAAATATCATCCATTTATTATGAAATGATGTACTATAATTTATATCGATCTAACACTATCTTCTCATTACCCAACATTATTGTTGGCACACGCTAGGCTCCCTATTTATTTTCTATTGTATTGCTAGACATATCGAAGTACCCGTTGTTTGCTCGGTTCCTTTTTGTGACGGTAGATATTTGTTACTTTGATGTACTTGAAACAGATACCGATGGAAGAGGTCATTATTTTATACGTTTAATACATTGATAGAATCTGGCACAGGGAAGTTCGAGATACACTTTTTCGCCGCATGGAATGAAAACCCAACCCCTGCTGCTTCACAGAATACTAATGGTATCTGCGACTTCCCGCCCCGTTCTGTTACATTTCAAGTTCATGAAAATTTCGTGAGGTTGGAAAGAGCAAAATGGGTGCACAAAAATCTGGATAAAAATGACTTGAAAGCGAAATAGGTCTTATTATAAATTAAATCTGATATCCACCCATTACACTCAGCATCCCACACTTCAATCCTATCGAATTTCACCTTTCCCTAACCTTGAAACTGCCTGACCCAATGACTTGAAACATGCTATCCGAGGATTAACTTTGATATAAGTTTGAAGTTTGGCATTAGTTTGGTGTTAGCATTGTGCTTTATGATGTTTTTACCCAATTTGATATAAAGACAGCTTCTTATGTCTGGATCCAATGACTTGAAACTTAGGACCCAAGGTTAAACTTTGATATAGGTTTTAAGTTTGACATCAGTTGGTTGTTACCATTGGGCATAGGAAGTTTATATCTAATTTTATATAAAGCCAGCCTCTTATTCAAATTTGAGACATGAATTTATAGATGAAATTATTCCCTTCGAATGATATCTTTGAATTTCTTTACTGTGAATGGTGTACAGAAAAAGGGGATTTGTTTCTTGTTCGTGAACTTTTCATACAGCTTCCAGATATAGCCACGAAGTTTTATATGTATTTTATTATTGTCAAACCAAATCTCAGCAATTTTTTGATGCTTTCAATTTGAAATACTTCTCTATTGAATAGTTATACTACGTGCATTTTTTTTAATACTATATTATAAAAGTTATGAATTTGTTTATCAATAATTTATTTTACATGACAATTCTTAAAATTTTCCCTTTCAATAGCATTATTAATCTAAATACTATTTTGTAATTCAACGCTCTCTCATCGGGGTTACTACAAGGGAAGAATAATTTCATTCAAGTTTTCTACAAAGGGACGACGTCGACACATGTGATGTTTTCTTTTCAAGTGCGTTTGTTTCAAATGCTAATGAAAATTACATTTATAGAAGTAATTGAACACAACGCATTACATTCTATTCCAAATAATAGATGCATAGGTTTTGGATTACAGCTCAGATTTTATATCGATACTGAGCTTTTCTTAGAGTTTACACAAAAAAAATGTCTTTCGAAACGCACTATAATACTTATCCATTTTGTTTGATCTATATTAGCTTTGAAGGAGTTCTCATCCAATGTGACATTAAAAAACTAAGGCGTTTTATTCGAGTCGGAAGGAAAATGGTATCAAAGTAAATAGAGCTATCTTTTAAGACAACTGATGTATTACCATTCTCCTAGAGATTGGAAACCTGATGTAAGGAAGAATTAAATGGAGATATGAGAAACTACCCAAGTCACGGTACATATTGTTATGATCAACTTTTTTCCGAAGTATTCGACATAATTTAAGATGTAGATTTTGCATGTATCGTTGATTCGAAAACCGCCTCCTCAACATATGCGTGCCTCCAACTCCTAATGACTTTGTCCATGGAACTCGCACAAATGCTCTCTTGCGTGATCTGTCACTTGAATGTGGTCATTGACCAGGAATTTTAGGTCATCTGCCAACAAGTAGAAAAAAATGGAATTTACCTTCATTTTCAATCTTTTGTAGAGTCGAGAGACATTGAGGAGGATGAAAGACGATGTGAAACAACATTTCTCGTCAATGATAACATGAGAACTTGCAAATACTTCATTTAGGTGAACTGTTCTGTTACCATTCATAAAAACTTTAATAATCTTAAAGATGACTGCATTATTATGCAAGACATTGAAAATTTACAATAAAAGTACCCCATTCGCACTTTGTTGTATACATTTTTGGTGAATGGTGAGTGGAATATTTTTTTTGAATGTAGAACTTGGCAAAGATATTCGGAGTACTCGGCACAGGACTCATCTCAGATGTCATTAACCTTAATTTTGGGACATGTGTGTTTTTAAAATTTTCAAGACGAAGAAAAATATAAAAAATTAAAGTCGCCTCGATTTTTAAAATCCTGCGGAACAACACCAGTAAAACAAAGAAGGCTGTGGATATTTTAATGGCACTTAGTAACTTTCGGTATGCTTTCTATTTCGCAAATTTATCTTTTTTAACGAACATTTCTATTTTACAATATTTTTCAAGACTCAATTTTGATGTAAGCTGTAGGAGTGATTCTAATTTCTTCTTTGCCAGAAAATATTGCAGTAGCATGTCATGAGAAAAATTACACACAGTCAAGTGCACAGTTGTATTTTATTATAGACAAAACATGACTTCTTTTGTCTGATTTCCTGACTCCGAGAGCAAGTATCATTTCAGGTGAGATTATCGGCTGAACCCGAACTTTTTCCGTTCATAAAATAAATGATTATCTACAAAGTGCTACTTAATAGATTAATATTTGCTGTAATTTTTTTACTCTATTTATTATTACATGGTTGTTATTGAAAACTAGCTCACCCCACAAATCACATTGATCATAGAAACTAAATTTCGTGTCGTGATTGATATACTAAGCTCCCTCAATCCGTTGTGGTTGTTTCTAGTTTATATTTAAGAACAAAAGTTATACACATTTTATTAATTGTGCGAATATGTTTTCCCTTCAGTTCCTAAGTGTTTGATTCTATATGGTGTCGTGTTTGATTTATTAAACATCCTTAATACATTGTGGTTGTTTTTAGTTTGTGTTTAAGCACACAAATGATACAAATTTTATTAAATTAATATATTATTTCTTTCATATATGCTACTGAATCATAACTAAAAATTAAAATTGTATGAAAAATTAAATTCACAAAGGAGTTAAAAAAGGTCAAGAATCGAATTCCTTCGTGTTCCAATACATAGCAGAAATAGAATATGTGAACAACATTTGTGAAGTCATTTGAAAGAAGACGAAATATGAAATTCAATAAAATTTATATTCATCTAGTTTTTTGCACGCTGTGTTAGTATGACACTTTCTATATTTTATGGTTTACGAAAGACATTTGAACTTTTTTATTATCACAGAAATTTTGCAACCATAACGTACAACCTCTGTTTACTTCCTGAATTTATCACCCAGAAGATGTAAGTGATACAGCACTGGAGGAAATTTCGTTCAGATCGATCTAAAATGATGGGCTGGTTCTAAAATGTCTCCCTTCGCTCCCAGCTGATAGTCCAGATGAGTTGACATCTATAACAACGGCTAACATGTTTCGGAGGACAAGACGTCTTCGATCAACGTCATGTCCTCAGACCATACCAACGGGGATGGGGCTTGAGTTTTACAGAGAAAGCATTTTCTCTGCTTATTTATCATAACCATATTTGGCTCTTTCGTACTAGGGATGCGACATCGATAGCAAAACATCGATGTCGATAATACATAGACCCAAAAACATCGATGTTTTTAAAATTCAGTGTATTTAAACTTTTTTCCCCATTTCTTAAAACTGGTTTAGCAACTAGTGATGCGACATCGACAGCAAAATATCGATGTTCAAAATTAAAACATCGATGTTGATAGTACATCGCCCCCAAACAATCGATGTTTTAAAAATTTAGTGTACTTAAACTTGTTAACCCATTTCTTAAAACTGGTTTAGCAATTAGTGATGCGACAGCGACTCCAATACATCGATGTTTTTTTTCTAAAACATCAATGTTTAGAAAACATCGACATCGATGTCGCATCTCTACTTTCCAGATCCTTCATTCTTGGTCACTTTGGTCTAAAAGTATGTTCAATTTGCTGATTATGAAAATTATGCTACTTGGTTATTTTTTAAATTTTTATAACGGTACTTTTTTCATTTAAAAATAAAACATCGACAACGTAATAACATCGACAAGTATAAACATCGATGTAACAAAAACATCGACCCCAATACATCAATGTTAAATATATCGTTTTTTTTTTTAAAAATCGATGTTTTGAAAACATCGACATCGATGTCGCATCCCTATTTCGTACTCAGCACCTATGTGATACTTCCTTAAACACTAATTGTAAGTGATATTCTTTCGCAAACCCTCATTTTCATGAGTTTTTTTCAATAACAGCAAGCGAGTGTACCGATCCTAAGCAATATACTTTTGAGCACTTGAAGACTCAGTATGGGTACATTATGCACACTATAAAAGAATTACGAATAACAATCTCCATATATATATTTTGATAGAAATCGATTTACGACTTCTTCAGATCTTTCTTTTGAGGAGATGCTAGTCATTTCTTTTTGCAAAGCAAAAGGTTTCGAGTAGCAAATATTAAATTTATTACAATAAAAACAATCGAGTGGAAAGAAATTTTGCAAAAAAAAAAAAAAAATCTTAAACAATTTCTATCAAAATATATTTAGGTCGTTAATCAAACACTTTTGATTAGTATTTTCATAAATAATATTGCATACTTAAAATTAACTTAATAAAGGAAGAATACGTTGATTTTGTTTGGGTTCTTGTACAGTGATATAGGAAAAAAATGTCAATAATCTAGGAAGATTATTTAAGAAGGTTTAAAGTATAAATCTATGAAAATAATTTAACTATTAGATGTTTCAAATATTTTCTTGCTTCCAATCAAGAAACGGCTGAATAAAATGACTTTAAACTTGGTATCTGAGATCAAGTTTTGTGACATAGATCATATATAGATTCAGAATGCAGAGCCGAAATTGGATATAATCATTGGAAATTATGGCAGTTATTACAAACACAAACTATGCGTAGTTTAGAATAGAAACGATCCATTAAGCAAATTGTATGCATATAAATTTTTGAGGACATTATTTCCTATTGAATATTACCTTTGAATTTTCTCATTTGTTCTACTTTGAATTGCGCGAATAAAGAATGACGAGTCGATTTTTCCAGCAGCTGTGCATTCGTATTCCATTCTTAAACAGAAACCATGACGAGACGTATGAGTATTTCAGTCTCCTTTTAGTAGGATGGACGTTGATCTGATATTAGCTTCGTTTAAATGTTTGATTAGACAAACAAATTCGAAGACATGCAAACAAGGACCTGAATACCGAAGAGACTTACATGACCAGATATGGCCCTTGCGGAATAAAAACCGAAACAATCAACCGAAGAGACATGCAAAGTAGATATGTAACAAATCAGCTTGAAGGCAAATACTAAGTAGTTCCATTTGTGGTATTTTCTTACCACAAATGTGGTAGATTGTTACTATTTAATTAACGATAAAATTCTTTATTACATACACAGGATAATAAAAGGACAATAATTGAAGGTAGTAATAGTTTTTTAATATACCAATGATTGCACCATACTTGAATTTCAGATTCAGATTTTTCTCCTTAAGTGTTTAAAATTTTTCTTCGCGTGTGGTTCAGTTTTAAAACTTATAAAAATCATTATTACTTAGGAATTCAGTTTCAGAGTGAAATTAGAATGTGTCTGTAATTGCAGTTTGTGTACTTAACGCATGATCTTGTAATATTTCCATAAAGTTTTGCCATTGTCTCTGAGTCATTCCGCCTCTGTGAAGTCAAAATGTTAATTCGCAAGCTCGTTAAACTAAAGAAATAGCCCTCAAGTTGGTAATTTTCTTTCTCGTTCAATAAATTCTGACTGTGTTTATCTGAGTACTTAAAACTTTCCTTCCTAACAACTAGGCCCTTTGGAATGTCGCTCATCAGATGTAATTGAATCTCATTAACGATGTTTTAAATAATTCATGAGTTATGGTGACTTTTGACAATTATTAAAGGTAGATTCATTTTTTCAAATGTACTAAGGATTTGCTCCTAAATACTTGCGAAAGTTTACCTCGAATGCAGCCTTACTTCACCCTATTATTATTTAAGATGTAAATTCTATTTAGGCTGCAAATTTTATTTTTATTACATTTTTATGTAGTCAAGACAAACTATTAATAATTTTTTAATGTGTGCGAAAGAGAATCATGAGGTCTCAAAGCAGATAATCGTGAACAATCTATCCTATCCAAAACAAGGAAGCTGGGATATGTTTTGGAATATTGAATTTTCAGTCAAGGTAAATATTAATACAGAAATTACTTTCGTCAAGTTCTTTGAAAGTGACTAAAAAGAAATGTAGAATTTTTGTTTTCTGTCAGCTTGTAGGATTTGTAGACTCACATGATCAGTAGTTTCGCTGGATTTTCCCTCGATTTGGCGGAAAGTTCCGTTATTATGGGTCAGTCGTGCACAGGTGTCTCTAACTGGCAAGCGATCTTTCGTCTCGAAAACAGGTGAATTCACTGGATGAAGAGGAGCTTTTTATCCGATATGTATTTCAAAAATATGAGATAGTTTTAAGGCAAAGAATACGTCAACACCCACTGATTCAAGTCTTCAAAAACTTGGTTTCAAATGGATGGATTAATTCTTCTGAATTGGCCTTCAAAGTCCCAGATATTAATACGATTGAGAATGTCATGGTACCCTTGTAAACCTCGTTAGTACAAAACAACCAATTGAAACAAGCAAGGAAATTAAATAAATTACCTAATATTAAAGTAATCTCAGTTAAATATACTTGTATAATCTAAGTTAGGCTGTCAATACCAACTATATTACTCACAACTACTCTTCGTCTTTCCAATTTTCGGGTCCTTTTCTCTCGCCCTAGTTAGTGCTAGTTTACATGCTAGTTTTGTTTTAGGTTCGCTTTTATTCTTACGTTTTCATTGCTTAATAGGATATTCAAACAGTTTTGCGATGCACATGTAGTCAAAATATGACCTTGATTCTTTCTTTACCAAAAAATTATTTCTTCAAAGTAAATCTAAATCTGAACTTGCTACAATAAATATATAAATTTCGGCTTTCACCCGCTTTTATTTTTCTTGGGCACTATGCTTGTAATGTTTGATTATATTCGTTTAATTATGCCCTCCAGTTTCTGTAAAACATAGGTACACCGACTCATCCATACTCTTTAACTGCTAAAATAAAAAATCCCAAGATTCAAATTAATACAAAACGACAAGTTTAGTGTCAGGTAAAAGAAGATAGACAAATCGACTTACAACGTGAAAAATTTTGCGTATTAAAAATGTTAAACTTTTACAATAGTAATTTATATTCAAAATCAATCAAAATTAGTTTTTGAAAAAATGCCGATTTTGAAAACGGAAGCACATTTTTCTTCACATGCTCACAGTAAAATAAGTTTATTTAAGAGAAAAATTTGAACTTTGATAATTATTTCCTTCGTACTGGCGATTTTTTTTTATATCCAGAAAGGGGATACCTACTAATGTATAATCATATTCTGACTCGGAAGTAAAGTTAAACAGAAGTAGTTTTGATTTCCCCTTTCGATTAAGTATTTTCGAACCATTTTTGTGACTCTTATGTCAGAAGAATTAGATACTTATTTTGATTTATACTTAGGAAGTTAAGGGAAATTACGGTAATGGTCTGAAACAAAATCGATACTGACTAGCTTTTAGTACTGAATGATATAATAGACATCCCCAAAGATACTTTTTGTTCTAGTCGTCGTTAGACTACTGACGTCATCGTACTCTGAATGTGATTTATCGTGAAAAAGCATTCGATGAGAGGTTATAAGCCCTTGACATTTGCAATGATAGAAACAGAAAATGGCAAATAGCTATCTAATGGTGGCAGAACACTATCAAAAAGCTGTTCCAATACTAAGCGATTTGTTTCGAAATAAAGTTTTATTTTAAATGTTTCTGCTTTCTAGGATGTGCTCTGATTTTGTAACCCAATTATAAGGTTAATGCGCCATTATTTTTTAAAGTAAATGCGATTGGAAATTTTGGGTTATGTAGAATGAATGTTCAGTAATTATAAGTTCATAAATAAATTAAATTTCAAAAGCAAACGTTTATGAAACCATCTCTTCTTAGATCTTTGAAATCATACCAAGATTCTTTTTGGAATGCAGGAGTAAGTAGAATGAATTTAAAAGTCATGTGTTCGAATTTAGGTTCTATTTTTATGCTTTTGGTAGTATTAAATTGGGTAAGAGCAAATTCACAAGAGCTGAAAACGATTTCTTTCATAAAAGATCATAGTGGCTTGAACTAGATATGATAGATTCAAAGTGCAAGTTTTTAATAAAAACTGAGATAAAAGATAATTTAAGTTTTTTTTTAACACTGGTCAAAATTGAATAAATAATTAATTACCAGATTTAGAAAAATGGCTGTATGGATGTGCCTAATTATTTTATATTTTATAATTTAATAACATTCAGAAGAGAATGCGATATCTATTGTAAAAGAAGTATTGTTTCTTCATGTACCCATATTGATTAAGATTTACATTTACTGACTCTAGAAAGTCTACACTTCCAAGTTCATTAACGTGGTAAGAGAGTTTAAGAGATAACTACTATTTTCAAGATAAAGAATTTTGACCAGTTGTGTGCTTTGAGAGATTTACATATTATATTTTTCATTCATAAGAAGCCCACAAAACTCATAACACAATCGAAATCTAGATTTTAAATAGCATCTCTAACAGCATCTGTATTATAATGGTCTCATAGATAGGAGATGCTTTATAATGCTTTGTTCACTTTACTGACAAAGAGTCTGCTGTAAACATATCTTAACACTCCTGGTGGTTGTCTTTACGAGGTATCTCGTCATAAGTAAAAAACGTACCAGTTCTTAATAGACCAGATATCTAGCCATTAGAAAAACTGACAATATCTCGTCATTAAGAAACTCTATCAAATCTTCATGAACGAGATAGTTCGTCGAAACCACTTGGAAAGTTAAACAACTTAACTTAACTCCGTCATGGGATACCGACCCTTAGACTGGGTTTACGGTAAACAAAATTTCCCATAACATAAAGGTGACCAAATGAGAAAAGGAGGCCCAAAAAGGCGCTTTTGTGTGTTTGGTGGAGTATTCTCGGAATCGTTCATTTTGAAGTGCTGAAACCTAGACAAACTGTGAATGCAGACCTTTTCTGTGAACAATTGGATTGAGTAAATCAATCTCTAATTGAAAAGTGTCTAGCGATTGTCAACAGAAAAGGCGTTATTCTGCAACACGATAATGCAAGACCACTTTTCGCAAAACGAACCCTGGAAAAAATTTATTAAAAAAAAATTTAATTTATTAAATTTGTGTTTAATTTATTAATTTACCCATCACACTCGCTGGAAATTGCACCATCGGATTTGCATTTATTCCGATCGCTACAACAATTTCTATGTGACAAAAAATTTGAAAATTTGGATGATATTCA
The DNA here is from genome assembly GCA_947359465.1 of Metellina segmentata. Taxonomy (NCBI): domain Eukaryota; kingdom Metazoa; phylum Arthropoda; class Arachnida; order Araneae; family Tetragnathidae; genus Metellina; species Metellina segmentata. Next base: position 68,322,948 of record OX375884.1, read on the forward strand.
AAATGCCATGTCCAGATATTTTCGGAACCTAAGGGGTTCTGCGCAACACAAGTTGAAGAACCCTTTGTTAAGTTATCCTGAATCCTGGCCAGGATGCATTTTCTAGGTTTACTTGGGGAGACCCAACCAAAAGCTATTTGTGGGCTCAAAAAAGTCTGGAACCTTCATTCGATCTTTGAAATTACAGTTCGTATTATCACCATATTTCAATAGCCATTCAATCAGATAGGATTGAAGATTGAAGGAACACACAAGTTAATTTACACACTAGGTAAATTAACTTCTAAGAGTTTCAAAATCTACTCATATATAATGAAATTATTAAGAGAAATTTCATAAGCCAAGGCAATAATGTATTGGTTAAGTTGTCCTGAATCCTGGCTAGGATGTATTTTCTAGCCTCAGGCAAACACATTATTTTACTATTTACATAAGGGGTTAATGCAGATAAGATTTCATACATGTAATAGGCTCTAATATATTTTATTACACACCTAGGACAAACCACTAAATTTAAAGCTGTTACTAATAAGTAAGAAGACTATAACATTTAGCAATCGCAATTCATTAGATCGGACCTCAGTATTTACTTTAACTAAAAGTCGTAGGGTCTCATAAGCCTTTGTGTAGAAAAAAAGGAGAGTAGAGCGACAAACTACACACATATATATATATATATATATATATATATCCCTTATATGGGCGAAATTTTTTTTTTGCAGTTATCAAAACGCATACCCTCTAATTCTTTTTATTATACTAAGCCAGTGTTTCCCAACCTTTTTTGTGCCATGCCCCACCTGAGCCGTTCTAAAATTCTTATGCCCCCCCTACGTAACATATACATAATTTTTAATATTAAAAAATTGAATTATTCACTTAAGAAACTTAAATGATAGGTTTTAGGAAGAAATCACTAGGAAATCACTAGGAAATCGTTAACGAAACACAGTAAATAAATTTTCAAAACATATAATGAAAAACTGAAATTCAAATTCAAAATAATTTTAATAAAGATTTTTCTATAATAATTTAATATTTTAATTTAGTGAGATCCTTGCGCTTCATGCTTGCTGCACAGAGATTTTATGTTAGGTTCCAATTTGGTTAGCTTCAGTCTCAAGGCTCCCCGTTGTGTTATATCCAGACGATTTATTTTTTTACCAGTAAATCATTTACAGCAGTAAATCCACATTCGGCTAAATGTGAAGATGGAAACGGTAACAATAATTTTCTTGCACATTCGGTTGAATTTGGGTACTTGATTTCTGTTTCCTCACAAAGCCATGTCATCGCTCCTTTTATATTAAATAAAGTTTTAACTGACTCATCATTTTGCATTTCTGCGAGTTCTTCTTGATACTGCATATTTTATATATCAGACAAATCTACTAACATTGGCTGCATCATCCATGTTGGAAAATAAATTTGTTTTAAATCAGAAATCTTTCTTTTAAATCAGAAGATAGAATTTTCAGATGATCGACAGTAACAAGTAAAGCGGTATCATTTACTTTACATTTTTGGAGCCAATGAAACTGTTCAAAGTTTTTGTTGTTAATATATTTCTGACGTAACTCAATAAGGGTAATGAAACCAAATATCTTCGATTTTGCATCAACAAGAGTTTTATTTGTTCCTTGAAGTTGCTTATTTAATATATTTAGTTTTTCAAAGATCTCGGCTAAATAACTCACAAATGCTTTACCATCGACTGTTAACAGATACTTCATTTCAGGTTTGTCGCTTAAAAATCACTAAGAGTATCAAATAGTACCATAAATCTTTTCAAGCAGTTCCCTTTAGAGAGCCATCTTACTTCAGTGTGAAGTAAAAGTCTCACATGGTCTGCATTTTGTTCTTCACAAAATAGCTTGAAGAGACGCTCACATTTGGCATTAGCTTTAACAGCATTGATACACTTTATTACTGAATATAGTACTTCATTTAGAACAGGCGAGATGTTTTTAGCTACCAAGTTTTCCCTATGAATAACACAATGCACAAAAATCATTTCTGGATTCCCATCTTTCATCAATTTTAAGCAGCCATTTTTAGGAGCACCATCTGCAGCACAAGATGTTATTTTTTATTGGTATTTTATTGACATCTAAGTAGTTTTTTAGCTTATTATATAGTATATCTTTGGAGGTAGTGGTGCTTTCTAATCTTTTACAGAACAACATTTCTTCAGCAAAATGCCCTTTATCAATATATCTTACGTAAGTTATCAATACTGCCTCACTGTCTCTCAAAGTTGATTCATCCATTTGCAATGAGAATTTTCTTGTTTTCAGCTTTTCAACAAGTTGTTTTTCAATATCTTCACTCATTTCGTCTATTCTTCTGCTTACAGTATTGTTACTGAGTGGAATAGCTTTTACATCTTTGTCATCTTTTTCAAGAACCGTTTTAAGAAATGCTGATATTGACGGTTTTATTAAATTCTCTCCTATAGTATGATTTTTTCCAGATTTAGCGATGAATAAAGAAATTTGATAACTAGCCTCAAGAATACGATTATGAGTTGAAGTGTGAGCAGTAAATAGAGACTTTACTGTTGTCCTCTTTTCAAAATTTTTCTTTAAAGTTTGAAAGTAATTCAAATCTGAATTAATATGAGCATTATGTTTCGGCTTCAAATGCGCCTCAAGACGACCTCGTTTCATCGATTCGTTGGTCAAGCATTGCTGGCATAAAAGACAAAAAGGAAACTGCTCATCGTGGACAGCAGGTATGAACCGATATTAAATATTCCTCCTAATATTGACGAACTTTTTTCGTGCTTGCACCACTCATTTCACTATGGTCTGAAAGAAATATATATCAGATCAATTAAAAACTAAAACTAAAGTATGTGTTAAAATTTATTTAATATGACATAGAGTAAACGTATACTAAAAAATGCACATTTATTTAAATGTATGTAACACATTTACCACACCGCCACCGCAAAATAACATATTTTTTCCATTTGACAAATTTTTCAGGAAAATTATGCTTTTAAAATTAAAATAAATAAAAATAAAATCAAATACTTACCAATTATATCAATACAATATATATATTTTTTAAATCAACGAGACTTTTACAACAGTTTTTTTACGGACGCCTATTTCAAATTAACACCAACTGATTGCTGAGAAACACTACAGAAATTGCGACGGACCATTCAGATGCGAACAACTGCGTTTTTTAGCGAGATTTTAAAGCGTCCGGGGGTCCACGCGGAGCCTGCAGACTGCCGCAGGGAGGTTAACTTGACGACGCCAAAAACCCAGTTGATATTTTGGTCTCGTCTAACAAATTTATAATATTTATTGGCCACAATTAATTAAGAATTTGCTTTTTTCTTTCAATTTTGGTACCGAAATCTAGCATTGCATTTCAATGGCCCGGAGCAAAAGGGTTAAACTCGTGTCGAGTCCATTTTCGAATTGCCCCCCTTAACAATCAAATTGCCCCCCTGTGGGGCGTGGGCCCCACGTTGGGAAACATTGTACTAAGCCTTACTTAAATATAAAATTTTAACTTCCTGCGTTAATGTTAACCCGTGCCGACAGGGCCCCAAAGTTTATGGAAATAGACGTTTTTGAACAGATCTTAATATGTAGCTAGGTCATCGCAACTATGCATATCTTAGGTATATATTGATTAAAAGACAAATTTAAGTAATGCATTTAATTATTAAAATATAAAGTTACACATAATTATTCAGGATACTTTTATTTTAAGGTCTTTTTTTACAGTCTGGATACATCTTAATATGTTCTTGCACACAGAGTAATTAGAACTGTTTCTTGTCTTCTTCTGCGGTAATTAAACCATGGAAGGCTTGCATTAGCTTAACAGCTCTTTCAGCTGTGTCATTTGCTGCTTTTAAGTTAAAAATATTATTTTTAGCTTCCCCAAAGACTGCATTTTCTTCCCACGAAGATACGTTTTCTTGGAGGAAGCTGTTGCCAACTTTTAATCACGAAAACAAATTTTTGCTCGTGATAGATACGAAATCACTCATTGATTTCCCTAAAACAATAAGATAAATTGGTATCGCAAGAAATTAACAGAATTTAAAATGACAGATCAAACAAAACTCTCATCGTATAAAGATACAGACATGTCCTCCTTCGATGGAACAAGCGTATATCTTCCCAAAATCATATTAACTTTCTCTTAGTAAGTTCGCTACAATATTCGCCGTGGTTTTTTTTTACAAACAATGGCATCAAAGAGTAATATAGTACGGCTATTTTCTCAGATAAATACCACTGGTGTTGACTGAACTTTCTAAGCGCTGCTTCGGAAATCTATTTGTCAACTGTTTCATACTCTTCTAACGTCTTTAAAAAACGCAAATCTTGATTTGGCGCCTTCACCGCCAAACTGAATCCAAGCCAGGGCATCACATAAACTGCCACAATGAATAAACAAACATCTTGCAACGCTCGGTTGTCCTCAACGCTCATTTTGAACTGAGACTGCAGCAAACATATTTTCAAAGAGTAAATAGCTTTTGTCATTCATCGTGCTGGATGCGATTCGCCAGGAGGTCGGATTTTAATTTTGCTCTCGTTATCGCCTCTCAAGAAAATAACAGATAGTTCGATCAGTTCCCGATAATCGTCACGTATAATGGATTCTTGCAGTTCATGGTTAAAAAACGTCACCAATCCGTTAATGGTCGCGTCAAAAAGATGCTGTTTGGCAAAATCTGTGCATGTTTCGATAGCATTAAAATTAATGTTTTTCTAGTTGTCTCTGAACTTTTTGAACAGTGGAATATCGGGACTGCGTGCGACTTTGATCTTTGATTCATATACACTTTTCAGAACCAGTTCATAAACATGATGATGGCAAGCAAACAGTAACAATTCTCTTTCTAGATTTTGTTCTAAAAGCTCACAAGCTCCATTCAAGCGGTCTGTATTAGATGCTGTCGTATCACAGCACATTATTTGTACTTTATCATTGAGGTTTCATTCTTTAAGTGCGTTTGAAACTGCTTTAGCTTCATCTTTGTCGGAAGAGCCGTCCAGTTTTGGTACGGCAAGAAGTTGCTTCTTCTCTCCAAATGAAATAGGGATCGACAGGCGTTCTTCTTTACAACTTCTCACATCCAGGCCTGGTAACAATTTTCCATCGTAACGAACGGTAACTACTTCGGGCACGTTATTCTGAAAATCGGATTTTATGGATTCCGCTCTAACCTTTCTCAATGACTCACCTCACCAACCAAGAAAATGCTTTTTTTACTGCTGCTCAGTTCCATTGACATCTTCGAAATATGAAACAATGCGCGTTAATTACCCGACGAGCGGAGAGTAAAGCCAGGTTTTTCAGGAGTCAGGGTAGAAGCGCCGCGCGAAGAGATTCAAGTCCAACGTCTCGAATTCCACTACCGGTATAGTGGTTAAGGTGTTAGCCTCTAGATCGGAAGGTTCCTGGTTCGAATCCGGGTCCGGGCATGCATGTTTGTAAGGCGTATGGTGTAGAGGCGGCTGGTGCACCTTAAATCTGTCGTGGCTGAAAGTCCTTACGTTGGGTTGGTGTGGAAGTTTGGAGAGTGGGGTGCCAGCTCAGGTGTTGCTTCGTCATCTGACCGTGGTTCAAATTTACGAGGTGTTGTCCTCGAATCTTTCCCTTAAGGGATTGATCCCGGACAGTCGTCAATAGCCCTTTGTATTGCTCTAGTACGACGTTAATTACCAATTACCGCTTCAACAGGAATTCACAACTTATAGCAACGCTACGTGTTTATGTTTTCCTAAGAAGTGCATCAACTGTAACAGTCAGTCACGTGATCGGTTATTTGAACTAAATTTTAGTGGTAGTACGTGGCGTCTGACGCATTTGACTGCTCTGGAACCAGTCTGCTAGGAAAACCCTCCTTAACTGACCGAGCACGCACGGCGGACTGCGCACGTGCGGCACCTGCGACGCTACTTGTACGAACATGTTTCCATGCAAGTCGGCACGGGTTGCAGTGCTTCAAATGAGGTAAAAATTTATTTTCGAGTGTTTTAGGGTCAAATGAACAAAACTAGAACCTATGCGTTAGAAAATAAAAACTTTGAAAAATAAGGGACACACTAATATATATATATATATATATACATATTTACATTTAGTATATATATATATATACTCTAGCCTATGTGGGATAAACTACCAAACGTACGTGACTGGATAGAGCATTTGCAGTAATAAAGGTTATCTTTAGATCACTTATCGCAAAATGTTCTATTTCCATGTTTTAACAGGATTTTGGCCAATATCAAATGACTTTGGATCAACCCATTATTGATTTTTCGATGCCATCTGAAAAGCACATAAAAGAGAGCGAACAAAATGACTAATTGCTTGTGTCCGATGTGATGTGACTGTAATTCTCACCTCGTATCGTAGTTTTTGAACGAAAAGCTCATACATCATTGATCCTCCCGGCAGTCTGGCGAGTTCAAAATGCGCCTCCATTTGAGCCCATCTACTTTATGTAATTGTGAGATCTGGGAAAGGTATAGAAATGGCACTCGATTTGAATGATTTCGAAGGTGAAAAATATATATAACCGTCTGTCCTGATTTTTGCTAAGTTTTCTAATTCGATTTTGGAAAGGGATACAGGATCCATTATTATTCAGCATTCTCAAACTGAAGGTTCGTCGATTTATTATTTTTTAAAACTGAACCCGCAGTTAAAAAAACAGGAAAAAAAAGTTTGTGGTTACTAAATGCATATTGCGATTAAAGCATTTCCAGAAAAAGATTGAATGGAGATTTCATTCCTGCTAGTGAAATTATTGACAGGCTAAAAAGTTTCGAGTGAGTATGGTATTGAGAAAGTGTGCTATCGACTTTTGTATCGTACATTAACAAAAGTTTTCTTAGTATTACACAAAATACAGAAATTTTGAATTATTCAAAAGGGATTAAACACCAACCTAAGTCTATCTAGATCTGATTAACTTTACTAGAGATGAGATATCTCGACCACATAAAGATATTGCCATTTCTTCATGATCACGAGATCAAGATCTGGTCAATTGTAATCAAATGACAAGATATCTCGTCCATTAAGATGTGGTCAGTTTTGGAAATGGCGAAATATTTCATCGAGATAACCACCAGGGGAGTTAATAACGGTAATCCTTTTATATTTTTGTATAATTTTAACCTGAAATACTTCAAACTCCAGGGTTCCAGAGTTAGGTTAAGAAACGGACTCAAAGACTGTGGGTGACATGACTGCTGCGTTAGAAATTGTATTGCAAGTACTCGACGCTTAACTTGCTCAAATGTATAATATTTTACGTATGGATCAAGGTATATACAAGGTACAACCTTGTCACTTACATCTAGCATGGTATACATACCTAGTAGGTACTAGGTATACATACCTAGTGTCCCCCTAATTCAGGAACTTAGTTCGCTGAAAATCGGAAGAAATTTCAATTGAGATGTGTTTGGGAGATTGCGAGGACTCTACATTAACCTTTAGACTACGGCCGGTACCGCAGTTGTATCTTGATCACGCCATGATAGATTTTAAACTACGACCAGAACAGCAGTTGTATCGTGATCACGCCATGATAGATTTTAAACTACGACCAGAACAGCAGTTGTATCGTGATCACGCCATGATAGATCTTAAACTACGACCAGAACAGCAGTTGTATCTTGATCACGCCATGATAGATTTTAAAATACGACCAGCACAGCAGTTGTATCGTGATCACACCATGATAGATTTTAAACTACGACCAGCACAGCAGTTGTATCGTGATCACGCCATGATAGATTTTAAACTACGACCAGAACAGCAGTTGTATCGTGATCACGCCATGATAGATCTTAAACTACGACCAGAACAGCAGTTGTATCTTGATCACGCCATGATAGATTTTAAACTACGACCAGAACAGCAGTTAAATCGTGATCACGCCATGATAGATCTTAAACTACGACCAGAACAGCAGTTGTATCTTGATCACGCCATGAAAGATTTTAAACTACGACCAGAACAGCAGTTGTATCTTGATCACGCCATGATAGATTTTAAACTACGACCAGAACAGCAGTTGTATCTTGATCACGCCATGATAGATTTTAAACTACGACCAGAACAGCAGTTGTATCTTGATCACGCCTTGATAGATTTTAAACTACGACCAGAACAGCAGTTGTATCTTGATCACGCCATGATAGATTTTAAACTACGACCAGAACAGCAGTTGTATCTTGATCACGCCATGATAGATTTTAAACTACGACCAGCACAGCAGTTGTATCGTGATCACGCCATGATAGATCTTAAACTACGACCAGAACAGCAGTTGTATCTTGATCACGCCATGATAGATTTTAAACTACGACCAGAACAGCAGTTGTATCTTGATCACGCCATGATAGATATTAAACTACGACCAGAACAGCAGTTGTATCTTGATCACGCCATGATAGATTTTAAACTACGACCAGAACAGCAGTTGTATCTTGATCACGCCATGATAGATTTTAAACTACGACCAGAACAGCAGTTGTATCTTGATCACGCCATGATAGATTTTAAACTACGACCAGCACAGCAGTTGTATCGTGATCACGCCATGATAGATCTTAAACTACGACCAGCACAGCAGTTGTATCGTGATCACGCCATGATATATTTTAAACTACGACCAGCACATCAGTTGTATCGTGATCACGCCATGATAGATCTTAAACTACGACCAGAACAGCAGTTGTATCTTGATCACGCCATGATAGATTTTAAACTACGACCAGCACAGCAGTTGTATCGTGATCACGCCATGATAGATCTTAAACTACGACCAGAACAGCAGTTGTATCTTGATCACGCCATGATAGATTTTAAACTACGACCAGAACAGCAGTTGTATCTTGATCACGTTAAGAAAGGATTTAGACTACGGCCAGTACAGCAGTTGTATCCTGAAAAATATAAAAATGCAGCCAGTTATATCTATAGCAGTAGTCAAAAGGTTTTCAATGTAAAGATACAGTTCATTCCGATTGGTTCATACCCATAAGTCATTGCGGAAGGTTTTGAATGTAAATGTTTCTACCTTGAAAATAATACAAAGAACAAGAGATGGAAGTTAGGACAGTACGAATCTTCGACGCTTTGTTCATTCTATTCGGGTTAACCTGTACCTGGAATAGTATGTAGGTATTTTTAATTAACGTCGCACTGTAGCAACTCAACGTGCTATCGGCGACGGTCCGGGATCATTCCCGAAGGGAAAGATCCGAGGAAAGCCCCATATAATTTTGAACCACGGTCAGATGACGAGGTTACACCTGAGATGGCACCCACTCTCCAAATTTCCACACCACGTCAACGAGAGGACATTTACAGCCACGACCGATTTAACGTGCACCAGCCCATTTGTACAAGACGGTCTTTCGGTTGGATTCGAACTCGCGACCCTTCGTTTCCTAATCCGTTACTCTTCCAATAGAGCTACAGCGGCCCCTAACAGTTGTTTAGATTCTGCTAAGCCTAAATTCAATCACCCATTCGTACAGTGGGATAAGTTTTAAAGATTGAATGCAACTACACATATACATACAAACCGAGCAATAACAGCTCGTGAATAGCAATTGATATGGATGCATTGAAATTCTCTAAGATGTGTGAAACTGCTAAAATTAAAAAATATTCACTGTGTGCGTGTGAACTGCTTTCATGGGTTTCTTTTCAAGGTTGTCTGAAACATTTTACAGCCGTTCACAGAATTCCTGAAAGGGAATAACGTTCATTTGCTATTCACGGCATACCTTTTAGAAACTGTTTTGATTTTCATATGAAAAACATCAAAAGAAACATTTCTCTTTGAAAGGTTAATGTAAAGAATTGTGTCGAATTCGTCGAAATTTCTGGAAGGTCGAATCCTGCCGAATGACTTAAACTTGATGTGTCTGAGGCGCTTAGTAAGGATTTGTTTTCGAAAAATATTTACAACGAAGAGGTAGAGATTTCGACATATTTATGCCTGATTAAGTTGGTAGTTAGCTCTGATGTTATTTAGGTGGTACAAAATTACTTGGTGTTGTCCTCCTATCTTTCCCATTGGGATTGATCCCGGTCTGTCGTACAGCGGATTTGCATAAAATCAGACTACTTGTTTGGGGGCATTTTTCGTGGTATGGCCTGGGACCTTTGCATGTTGTTCCTACGCTCTGACAATTTTATGGAATGGACGAATGTTACTTCCAGGACGACAATGCTCCATGTCATGTTGCAACCTCTGTCAAGCAGTGGTATCAAGATATGGATGTAATACGTCTTCCCTGGCCTGTTAAGAGTCCCGACCTCAACCCCATAAAACATTTATGGGATGAGTTAGAGCGACGCTTACGGACCAGGGAACCACGTAAAAAAATCTACAACTGAGCTGGCGACATTCTTGTAGCAGAAATGGAAAGAAAATATCCATAGCTGTGTATCAAAACCTTGTTGAAAGTATGCCCAAAAGGGTTGCTATAGTAATTGCAGCACGTGGAGGACCATTTCCCTATTAAAGCATGTATTATTTCCCTTATACCATAACACCTAGCTGTCCGGTCCATTATTGTAGGGTATTGTATAGATATATATGTATTAATAAGGAAAGTATTAAAGTAAAATAAATATTAAAGTGTTACATTTATTTTAAAGACGATACAAAATTCACAAGGATAACAAAAGCATGAAAATTAAATTTTTTTTTATCAAAGCTGATGCAAAAGAGGTGCTTGGATCATACAAAACGTGCCCCCTCTGAACCAATATATTACAACAGATCTCAAGAAAGAGAACACAGAGAGCAACAGAGAAAGGCTCTTCACAAAATTTGAGCACTATCAAATTTGATCAAATCAAATGGCTAACGGTCTGTCCCCCCTCGGTTGAGCAGGATCTGGGTTCGAATCTTGGTCATAGGATAGATATTTGTAGCGATTTGGAATCAACTTTAAATCCCAGGGTTCGGTGCAATTAGCCCTAAAATAGCAATAAATGACTGTCGACATTCAAATTGGATCGAACGAAGGCTCCAGATGGTTACTGAGCAAAACCTTAATTCTGAAATAATCATGTTAAATCCTCAAAATATACACACATGGGACCGTCCTGGCTCAGTGGGTATGCCCCTACGCTAGAAAATTCGAGTTGTATTTGGCGCAGGTTCGATTCCTCTCTGGGTGCCTTTCTCCCTGGATGTATTTCGTTGTGTTGCTCTAGTGCGACGTTAGTTAAAATACCTACGTATTTTTTGTGTCAGTTAAAACTTTCATTGTGTTTGTCTATTACTAGGTATTGTATGTCTTGTGCCTGGCGCAGTATGGCAAAATATGGCCCTTGCGCCATGAAAACATAAATCCAACCAAACTCCCCACCGAAAAAAATAATATATATAAAAGTCTGTACAAATAACTTTTACGCCTTTAGAAAATGGTTGGCAGGTACACTACATACAATAATGAACCGGACTGCAAGATGTGATGGTATAAGGGAAAGGATACGTGCTTTAATAGGGGGATGGTCCCCTACGTGCTGCACTTACAATAGCAAACTTTCTGGGCATACTTTAAACAAGGTTTTGATACACAGCTATGAGTATTTTTGTCCATTACTGCTGCAAGAATGTCGCCAGCTCAGCTCTAGATTTTGGACGAGGTTCCCTGGTCTGTAAGCGTCGCTCTAACTCGTCCCACAAAGGTTATACGGGGTTTAGGACGGGACTATGCGCAGGCCAGGAGAGACGTTTTACTTCCAAATCTCGATACCACTGCTTGACAGAGGCAGCAACATGACACGGAGCGTTGTCGTCCTGGAAGCAACATTCGTCCATTCCGTAAAATTGACAGAGCGTAGGAAGAACCTGATAGTCCAAAATGTTCATGTAGGCGTCGGCGTTCAATTGACTAGGAACAACATGCAAAGGTCCCAGGTCATACCATGAAAACACCCCCAAACAAGTAGTCGGATTTTATGCAAATCCGTTGGAGTCCAGTCCATTGTTGTAGGGTAGTGTATTTTAATTAATGTCGTACTGGGGGGGCAACACAACGGGCTAGTGGCCGGGATTGTCCGGCATCAAACTCAAAGAGAAAGACAACACCAAGCAATTTTGAACCACGGTCAGATGACGAATCACACGTGAACTGGCCCAATCTCTCCAATCTTCTAAACCGTGCCAACTTGAGGACAGTTGAGGCCACGAGATATTTAATGTGCACCAGCCCCCTTTGTAAACGACGGTCTTTGGTTGGATTCGAACTCGCGACCCTTCGGTTGCTAATCCGTTACTCTACCAACTGGGCTACAACGGCACACTAGAAAGTGGAATGTGTGCATTTTGTTTTGATATAAATAATACTTAGAGGGATAAAATTTAATTCAAAAGATGGGGTTTATTTCTGGCTTTCCGAAAAACGGGTTTTCAGTATAATTATCAATTTACGATTACTTTTTACATTCAAGTGCATATTTCAACATAAACCATAGTGATAATATTATGCCATTCTATATATATACTATTTATTGACCGCCGACCAACCGGTCTAGTGGTCAAGGTGTTGGCTTCTGGATCGGAAGGTTCCTGGTTCGAATCCGGATTTAGGGCATGGATGTAAATTGTGTTGTCCTTTGTTAGGGACAATGATGGTCCACCCACTGGGTGCCCCTTCACAAGTGACCATCACTTCTGTCCTTGTATAAGGCTAAAATGACCTCGGTCAACTCTGTACTTTGTATTGTATCTGTATTTGTCTTCGCAATTGTACTGCCTTGCCATTGGAAAAAAAACCTATTTATTGACCTTTATTTCTTTAAAAGGGCGTTTTAGAGGATTATGTTTAACAGCTCCTTAAATTAAAGCCGACCAACCGGTATAGTGGTTAAGGTGTTAGCCTCTAGATCGGAAGGTTCCTGGTTTGAATCCGGGTCCGGGCATGGATGTTTGTAAACGTATGGTGTAGAGGCGGCTGGTGCACCTTAAATCTGTCGTGGCCGAAAGTCCTCACGTTGGGTTGGCGTGGAAGTTTGGAGAGTGGGGTGCCAGCTCAGGTGTTGCTTCGTCATCTGACCGTGGTTCAAAATTACGAGGTGTTGTCCTCGAATCTTTCCCTTAAGTGACTGATTCCGGACCGTCGTCAATAGCCCGTTGTGTTGCTCTAGTACTACGTTAACTAAAATTACCATTACCATTACCTTTAATTAAAATCGTCACCTGACCGTGGATCAAAATAACTCGGCGTTGTCCTCGGTTCTTTCTCTTCGGGTTTCATCCTGGACCGTCACCAATAGCTCGCAGTGTTGCTCTAGTGCAACGTTAATTTATTACCTACACCAATTATCGATGTGACTCCACTCTGCTCTATACTGACCAACCGGTGTGGTGGTTAAGGTGTTAACCTCTAGATCGGAAGGTTCGTGGTTCGAATCCGGGTCAGTGCATGTATGTTTGTAAGCGTATGGTGTAGAGGCGGCTGTTGTACCTTAAATCTGTCGTGGCCGAAAGTCCTCACATCGGGTTGGTGCGGAGGTTTGGAGAGTGGGGTGCCAGCTCAGGTGTTGCCTCGTCATCGGACCGTGGTTCAAAATTACGAGGTGTTGTCCTCGGATCTTTCTCTTAGGGGAGTGATCCCGGACCGTCGTCAATAGCTGTTGCTCTAGTAGGACGTTAATTAAAAATTACCAATTACCACTCTGCTCCCTATTTCTCATGAGTGGGGTGCTAGCTCAGGTGTTGCTTCGTCATCTGACCGTGGTTCAAAATTACGAGGTGTTGTCCTCGAATCTTTCCCTTAAGTGACTGATTCCGGACCGTCGTCAATAGCCCGTTGTGTTGCTCTAGTACGACGTTAACTAAAATTACCATTACCCTATTTCTCATCGGAATATTACAAGGGAAAATACAATCGCTATCCAATTTTTGATTCGTAAGTATTACAAGTGCCAACTAAACGTGCCAATTATTGCACGCGCAATTTAACGCATTCGAACACCGTTCCATGATATCCGTTTGGTTAAACTGTCAAGGTCTCTAAATATTATGTCGTTCTCTCCCCCAAGTACCTCACAATGTTCACATCCGACCTTTTATCGCAGTATTTTGCAACTGTGCAATTGAACAAATTCTCGTTTAACTGTTGGGAATGAATTCTGGCGACGTAATTTCAGTCTAACCTTCAATTAATGAAGCTGACATTTGGGGAGAGTGGAGTGTGACGGGAGAGTTTAATTCGAAGTTCCCAAATAGCCCGGGGCCAAGAGAAACAGCTCACTTGCTAAACAAATGAGACAATTCAATATTGCGTCCGCAGGGTGTCTCGCGATTAGTACAGGGAACAAGTTGGTGTGTGATATTTGGAATGCATTCCTCCGACAGACAAAGGGAGAATTTTATCCAAACTCTCAGTCACATTTCGTTTTTAAACAGTCGCATGATTAAAAAGAACTGAACAATGGACTCCAATGCACGCATTTCAGTGGAGTCGAGAGATGAAGTATGCTGCTAACATCAGCGAGATTTGTTTGGTATTATGACTCGACAGCGTTATCGACTCAAGAGGAAGACTAATAAAAGATAAAGTATACTGTTAATATTAGAGAGATTTGTTCAGTATTAGGACTTCACACACAGCCTTACCTACTCAAGAAGACTAGGAAAAGATGTATACTGTTAACATTAGGGAGATTGGTTCAGTATTAGGTCTCCACATACAGCCTTACCTACTCAAGAAGAATAGGAAAAGATGAAGTATACTGTTAAAATTAGGGAGATTTGTTCAGAATTAGGACTTCACACACAGCCTTACCTACTCAAGAAGACTAGGAAAAGATGAAGTATATTGCTAACATTAACAAAATTTGTTTAGTATTAGGACTCCACATATCAACTCAAGAAGAGAAGAAAAAGATGAAATATAATGTTAACATTAGCGAGATTTGTTTAGTATTAGGCCTCCACAAGTCTTAACTAATCAAGAAGACTAGTTAAAGATGAAAAGAGCATACTGTTAACATCAGCGAGATTTGTTTGGTATTATGATTCCACACAGCCCTATATATTCAATGGAAAGACTAGGAAAAGATAAAAGAAATTGTTAACCTCAGCAAGATTTGTTTGGTATTCCACTCATAGCCTTATATACTCAAGGGGAAGACTAGAAATATATAAAGGAAATTGTTAACAATCAACTAGATTTGTTTGGTATTCCACTCACAGCCTTATCTACTCAAGGGTAAGACTAGAAATATATAAAGGAAATAGTTAACAATCAGCTAGATTTGTTTGGTATGACTCGACAGCCTTATCAACTCAAGAGGAAAACCAGGAAAAGTATAAGAAATCGATTTGGAAATTTTCGGAGGTTAAACGGAAATTTCGCAGAAGAATCACGGATCACATTTACCGGAACATAAAGATCAAATTCAGTTATTTCACCCTAATTTAAGGTGACAGTTTTTCCTATCTATATAAATAAGAATGGAGTGTTTGTTTGTACATTCAATATTTTCGACCCATTTCAAGTTTTCTATCCGTTTTGGACCCTTCTGATGCCGAATCCGCCTTTTTCTCGTTTGGTGTCTGTCTGTCTGTCTGTCCGTCTGTCTGTCTGTCTGTCTGTATGTTGTGCCCTATACACGTCCACGCGGTTTAAGATATTTTCATGAAAATTTGCATACAGTGAGTACTTATCTTCATTTAGTGAGTGGCATTGGTTGCGAAAGTCTGTCTGTCCGTCTTTCTGTTCTATGCTCGATTTTGTGTTTGTGTGTTTGTGTAGACATCACATGAATTGTATTCCAGATATTTGATTTTATTGTATTTAATTTTATACATTATCTATTAGTTTAGTGAATGCAATATTAAACATTTCTTTATTGTTACATTTAGTTGAGTTTCATGCTAAAACACCTGAGTAAGTATACTTAAATCAACCATAATTTGGTAGTTTTGGAAAAATTGGAATGTCTATTGAATATTACGATTACTTCGATTGCTTTACCAGTACTGCTAAAAAAGTAATTATTCTTCAAATTTTTTTTTTTTTTTTATGGAATTTCATATCTGATACTTTATTTATTTCGAGTCTTATTTTTATTCTTTGCGCAATGAAAACGATTTCTGAATATTTGGGACAGACGATATTTTTCAATGAAACAAGAATGAACAAGATCGCGCGAGCAGTGATATTTTTTTTGATTCTTTCGCTCTGAATTAATTTCACATTTCTAAATTTTGTACACTTTTAGTTGTAAGTTGTGGCAACTGTGCGGGATCAAGAGATAAAATTGAATCACAAATTAATATCTTTAGAACAATTTTTTGCGACATCTTTTATTTTGTTTTACTTCGCTGTTTCCTGTTTTAAATATTTATTATTTTAATAAATGTGTTTTCCTTCTCATCACACGCAACAGCACCACAAAGTATTAGACCTAAAAATGTTAGGTAAGTCAGTATATTCAGTAAATTTAAAGTGTAGTTATGCCATTATTGAAAGAATAATGCCGTTATTTAAAGAATAATGCCGTTATTTAAAGAATATTGCCGTTATTTAAAGTATAATGCCGTTATTTAAAGAATAATGCCGTTATTGAAAGAATAATAATGTTTATTAATCCAAACTGGAACTTTTTCCAACGTTAAAAAATTCGTTGAAATAATGACAGGAGAAGATTGCAAAATTTCACAATGTCGGTCGCATACAGGAGGCAAGAGTGCCACAAGTAAAAAAATATTGTTTTGTTGACTATGAGTGCGAGAGCACTCGCCGTAAATCGTAATTTTAATTAATTGAGTTGAACATGAAAAGAACTTAAGAAAGGGAATTCCAAATCTTCCTATAAATCGTCTTTTATAGTAGTAACCTTATTATCACCTTTCGACATTTTGTAGCTTTGTCATACAGCAATTGTGCGATGTATGTGAAATGTATTACATGAATGGATATGCATGTGTAGGATTTGTGTCCAAAGTAAGTTGTAGAAAATATAAAGATGGCGAAAGATGTTAAAATAAATTTTTATTCTACAAAAAACGCGTAAGTCATTATATATTTTGATTATCTCTTCAATCTAGAGTAAACCAATTCAAACCGAGTAAGGTCGGGTATTTTGCTAGTTGACAATAAGATTAACCATCTAAGCGTCACGAGAATTCCCACTTTTGAGTAGAATTGCTTATATCCCACAAATTATAACTCTTCGGAGGCACATATTTAGGTGTGTACGGGCTTCAAGATTCCGTGGGCTTTTCCGTGGGGTTCACTGTCTCTGGTAAACATGGGAATCGCCAACCCCAGGATGCCCAACCGAACTTTCTCGACTTCTCTTTGTCCTTTCCTTTCACAATAACTGAATTGTCCAGTGCTTGGCCAAATATGGCCCACCATAAAACCCAAAACCAACCAACTAGCTCACAACACATGACTAAATAATCACGTCTATTGAAAGAACCTAGAAATGATTATTATCGGTCAAGTTGCTAAAGTAAGGAAGGCTACGGAAAGGATATACGCGTGCGAAGTCTTCAGAAGGTTAGGAGATCCTTTTCTGATCTGTTGCGTTTAAGAATATTTTCAATTTTTGTGGCAAAAAAAATGATTGATCGCAGGAAGACGAATAAACAGGAGCATTTTGTTTGCACTAGATCAGAGATGGCGAACCTATAACACGTGTGTCAAAAGTGACACGCCAAGACATTTTAGGTAACATGCATCTTTTACGGACGGTATACTTAAAATTTTAAACGAGATTTAGGGACTAACCCGTTTTAGTACTTTCCTCGAATAAAAAAGTATTCCGGGAAGGCTAGCAGAACTGTCAAAAGAATAAAATAGAGTCCATGCTTATAAAATACCAGCATATTGTAAATTCGTTACTTGACCAATTCATCGAAAGATTTAATCAATTTAGAAGCCTGGAACAGACAATTAAAATAATTAAGTATCCGTACATAGCCTATAGTTCTTTGGAATTAAATGGTTTCCAATGGGTGAAACTTGATGATTCGGAGATGCAACTTGCAGAGCTTCAAGACAGCATCTGGTCTCAAGTGTTTGTCGACTTGAGAATCCGGAAACAAATCGTTTTGGGAATGAAGAAGAGTGCCACTACGAACAGGAAATTTGGAGTACTTGGAACCAATTACCGGACACTTTTAGCACCCCGAAAAATCTAGCGATGGCTTTACTCACAATTTTTCCCTCTATGTACTTTTTCGAGACCTTATTCTCGGAGTTAAATAATATTAAAACTAATAAAAGAAACCGACTGACAGATGAAGCGCTTGCTTGGGCTCGAAGTGTACGAAATACCAACCTTCAATTGAAGATTCAACAAAAGCAATCCTGCAACAAAAAAATTAGTATAAAAAATAATTTTTGTTTTTGCCTTTTAATTAATAAATATATAAAAAATATAACTTTATTTTACTAGGTCTGCAAATATCACAAAATTAAGGATATTTCTAAATCCGACAAGGAACCGAGTTAAGCTAGGTTTTTTCAAGTTTTGACACAGAGCTCAAAAGGTTCGCTATCACTGCACGAGATGATGGCCACTTACAAAATGTCTTAATTGCTTTTTTTGAAACGTTTTCAAGTCATATAAACCAAGAAATATCTCCGAAATTTATCATCCATACATATTGATAATCGAGTGGTTAGAGCTTTGGTCATTGGTTCAACAGACTGTGTAACAAGTTGTGTCAACAGGTGTGCGATTGTCGTCTAGGCGACATCAAGGTCACATCTTTAGGTGTGTACGGACTTCATGGTCTTGAGGTACTCTAGCGATCTTTTCTGTCTTCGTGGGGGTTACCGTCTTTAGAAAAAACAGGGGCTGTGCTCACGGGATTATCCAAGTGGTCTTATTCTACTTTCATACCACTACGTTACCCAATCTTTTTTTAAATCCTTTTACGACACTTTTTACTTGACATCATCTTGTGTCTGGGGCAGATTGACCAAATATGGCCTTTGCACCCTAAAACCTTAAAAGAACTAACCCCCTTAGCCCATTTTAAGCCGTAGGTCCCAGTCCAAGTTGCCATCGTGTAGCAAAAGTGATCACAGGGCGATCAGCTGCAGCATAAATGTCGAGTTTGCTTCATTTCAAGGTTCCCGTTTTAAGGTAGGTATTTTAATTAAAGTCACACTGGATAAAAAAAACGGGCTATTGGCAATGGTTCGGGATCAACCCCAAAAAAGGGAAATATCGAAGGACAACATCACGTCATTTTGAACTACGGTCAGATGACGAGGACATACCTGAGCTGGCACTCCACTCTCCAAACTTCCACACCACGTCAACGTGAGGACATTTGAGGCCACGGCAGATTTAACGTGCACCAGTCCCATTTGTACACGACGTTGGATTCGAACTTACCATCTTCCGGTTTTAAATTCATTAACCTTCCAACCGGTTACTATGGATCTGACATCGTCCTGGCACAACCATAAAGGAAATGGTAAATTGGTAATTTCTTCATTAACGTCGTACTAGAGCAACACAACGGGCTATTGACGATGGTACGGGATCAATCCCTTATGGGAAAGATCCAAGAACAACACCTCGTAATTTTGAACTACGGTCAGATGACGAAGCAACACATGAGCTGGCACCCCACTCCAGACCAACCTAACGTGAGGAATTTAGGCCACGACATATCTAAGGTGCACCAGCCGCCTCTACACCATACGCTTACAAACATCTATGCCCTGACCCGGATTCGAACCAGGAACCTTCCGATCTAGATCATAAACCTTATCATAGAATTCAGAAGCGAAGGTGAAATATACTTAATTTGTGTAAGTTTTGACTTCCTGTAATTTAGCGCCGACCAACCGGTATAGTGGTTAAGGTGTGAGCAACACAACGGGATATTGACGACGGTCCGGGTAATGGTGGTAATGGTAATTTTAGTTAACGTCGTACTAGAGCAACACAACGGGCTATTGACGACGGTCCGGGATCAGTCCCTTAAGGGAAAGATCCGAGGACAACACCTCGTAATTTTGAACCACGGTCAGATGACGAAGCAACACTAATCCCTTAAGGGAAAGATCCGAAGACAACACCTCGTAAATTTGAACCTCGGTCAGATGACGAAGCAACACTTGAGTCTTACACTTCTAAAATTTAGACTCCTATAAAATCAATTCGTCATCTGACCATGGTTCAAAATTACGAGGTGTTGTCCTCGAATCTTTCCCTTAAGGGACTGATTCCGGACCGTCGTCAATAGCCCGTTGTGTTGCTCTAGTACGACGTTAACTAAAATTACCATTACCATTACCTATAAAATCAAGGCCAACCAACCGGTTTTAGTGGTTAAGGTGTTAGGCTCTAGATTGGAAGGTTCCTGGTTCGAATCCGGGTCAGTGTATGGATATTTGTAAACGTATGGTGTAGAGGCGGTTGGTGCACCTAAAATCTGTCGTGGCTGAAAGTCCTCAAGTTAGGTTGGGTTGGAAGTTCGATATGGTATGGTATTTTTAGTTAACGTCATACTAGAGCAACACAACGGGCTATTGACGACAGTCTGGGATCAATCCCTTAAGGGAAAGATCCAAGGACAACACCTCGTAATTTTGTACCACGGTCAACACCTGACGAAGCAACACCTGAGCTGGCACCCCCACTCTCCAAACTTCCACATCAAACCAACTTTCGGACTTTCGGTCACGACAGATTTAAGGTGAACCAGCCGCCTCTACACCATACGCTTACAAACATCCATGCCTGGACCCGGATTCAAACTAGGAACCTTCCTATCTAGATGATGCCGACCAACCGGTATAGTGGTTAAGGTGTTAGCCTCTAGATCGGAAGGTTCCTGGTTCGAATCCGGGTCCGGGCATGGATGTTTGTAAGCGTATGGTGTAGGGGCGGCTGGTGCACCTTAAATCTGTCGTGGCCGAAAGTCCTCACGTTGGGTTGGCGTGGAAGTTTGGAGAGTGGGGTGCCAGCTCAGGTGTTGCTTCGTCATCTGACCGTGGTTCAAAATTACGAGGTGCTGTCCTCGGATCTTTCCCTCAAGGGACTGATCCCGGACCGTCGTCAATAGCCCGTTGTGTTGCTCTAGTACGACGTTAACTAAAATTACCAATTACCAATCCTATCTAGATGCTAACACCTTAACTACTATACCGGTTGGTCGGCCACCGCTGATAATGAGTAACCTTGATTGAAGTAGATGTTTAAATTCGGTCTTTTCTGCTTATACTGCATAATTGCAGCATGTGTTGTAGCATAATTTTTGTTTCACTGCAGTGCTAAAAATGGAGAACCAGTAAGTTCATTTTCGTCAGCAGAATATACTTGCTGGAATTTCGGCATGTGATTCTGTGCTGAAACGAAATGAAGAAGCTCCTTTTTGGAAACGGCTCATTACTGGAGATAAAAAGTGGATACTATACAAGAATGTTAAAAAGAAAAGATCATGCGGTAAGTCAAGGGTAAGGGTAATTTTAGTTAACGTCGTACTAGAGCAACACAACGGGCTATTGACGACGGTCCGGAATCAGTCCCTTAAGGGAAAGAATCGAGGACAACACCTCGTAATTTTGAACCACGGTCAGATGACGAAGCAACACCTGAGCTGGCACCTCACTCTCCAAACTTCCACGCCAACCCAACGTGAGGACTTTCGGCCACGACAGATTTAAGGTGAACCAGCCGCCTCTACACCATACGCTTACAAACATCCATGCCTGGACCCGGATTCGAACCAGGAACCTTCCTATCTAGATGCTAACACCTTAACTACTATACCGGTTGGTCGGCCACCGCTGATAATGAGTAACCTTGATTGAAGTAGATGTTTAAATTCGGTCTTTTCTGCTTATACTGCATAATTGCAGCATGTGTTGTAGCATAATTTTTGTTTCACTGCAGTGCTAAAAATGGAGAACCAGTAAGTTCATTTTCGTCAGCAGAATATACTTGCTGGAATTTCTGCATGTGATTCTGTGCTGAAACGAAATGAAGAAGCTCCTTTTTGGAAACGGCTCATTACTGGAGATAAAAAGTGGATACTATACAAGAATGTTAAAAAGAAAAGATCATGCGGTAAGTCAAGGGTAAGGGTAATTTTAGTTAACGTCGTACTAGAGCAACACAACGGGCTATTGACGACGGTCCGGAATCAGTCCCTTAAGGGAAAGAATCGAGGACAACACCTCGTAATTTTGAACCACGGTCAGATGACGAAGCAACACCTGAGCTGGCACCTCACTCTCCAAACTTCCACGCCAACCCAACGTGAGGACTTTCGGCCACGACAGATTTAAGGTGAACCAGCCGCCTCTACACCATACGCTTACAAACATCCATGCCTGGACCCGGATTCGAACCAGGAACCTTCCTATCTAGATGCTAACACCTTAACTACTATACCGGTTGGTCGGCCACCGCTGATAATGAGTAACCTTGATTGAAGTAGATGTTTAAATTCGGTCTTTTCTGCTTATACTGCATAATTGCAGCATGTGTTGTAGCATAATTTTTGTTTCACTGCAGTGCTAAAAATGGAGAACCAGTAAGTTCATTTTCGTCAGCAGAATATACTTGCTGGAATTTCGGCATGTGATTCTGTGCTGAAACGAAATGAAGAAGCTCCTTTTTGGAAACGGCTCATTACTGGAGATAAAAAGTGGATACTATACAAGAATGTTAAAAAGAAAAGATCATGCGGTAAGTCAAGGGTAAGGGTAATTTTAGTTAACGTCGTACTAGAGCAACACAACGGGCTATTGACGACGGTCCGGAATCAGTCCCTTAAGGGAAAGAATCGAGGACAACACCTCGTAATTTTGAACCACGGTCAGATGACGAAGCAACACCTGAGCTGGCACCTCACTCTCCAAACTTCCACGCCAACCCAACGTGAGGACTTTCGGCCACGACAGATTTAAGGTGAACCAGCCGCCTCTACACCATACGCTTACAAACATCCATGCCTGGACCCGGATTCGAACCAGGAACCTTCCTATCTAGATGCTAACACCTTAACTACTATACCGGTTGGTCGGCCACCGCTGATAATGAGTAACCTTGATTGAAGTAGATGTTTAAATTCGGTCTTTTCTGCTTATACTGCATAATTGCAGCATGTGTTGTAGCATAATTTTTGTTTCACTGCAGTGCTAAAAATGGAGAACCAGTAAGTTCATTTTCGTCAGCAGAATATACTTGCTGGAATTTCGGCATGTGATTCTGTGCTGAAACGAAATGAAGAAGCTCCTTTTTGGAAACGGCTCATTACTGGAGATAAAAAGTGGATACTATACAAGAATGTTAAAAAGAAAAGATCATGCGGTAAGTCAAGGGTAAGGGTAATTTTAGTTAACGTCGTACTAGAGCAACACAACGGGCTATTGACGACGGTCCGGAATCAGTCCCTTAAGGGAAAGAATCGAGGACAACACCTCGTAATTTTGAACCACGGTCAGATGACGAAGCAACACCTGAGCTGGCACCTCACTCTCCAAACTTCCACGCCAACCCAACGTGAGGACTTTCGGCCACGACAGATTTAAGGTGAACCAGCCGCCTCTACACCATACGCTTACAAACATCCATGCCTGGACCCGGATTCGAACCAGGAACCTTCCTATCTAGATGCTAACACCTTAACTACTATACCGGTTGGTCGGCCACCGCTGATAATGAGTAACCTTGATTGAAGTAGATGTTTAAATTCGGTCTTTTCTGCTTATACTGCATAATTGCAGCATGTGTGGTAGCATAATTTTTGTTTCACTGCAGTGCTAAAAATGGAGAACCAGTAAGTTCATTTTCGTCAGCAGAATATACTTGCTGGAATTTCGGCATGTGATTCTGTGCTGAAACGAAATGAAGAAGCTCCTTTTTGGAAACGGCTCATTACTGGAGATAAAAAGTGGATACTATACAAGAATGTTAAAAAGAAAAGATCATGCGGTAAGTCAAAGAGCCTCCCCAAGTAACATCGAGAGGGGGACTGAATCCCCAAAACAAAGTGATGCTTTCTGTATGGTCGGACTACAAAGGTATTGTAGTTATTGTATATTGTACTGTATATTGGTAAGTATAAGGTATTGTATATTGTACCACAAAATCAGACAGTAAATTCGGAAATATACTGTTATCAAATGGCAGTATTAAATGCAGAAATCGAAGCAAAGAAGCCAGAACTGATCAATCGTCGAGGTGTTGTCTTCCAGCATGACAATGCTCGGCCCCATATTTCGCTGAATGTCAGACAAAGACCTTTTGAGTATGGCTGGGATGTTTTGTGTCATCTCTCATATTGACCAGACCTTGACCCCTCAGATTTTCACCTCTTCAGGTCACTTCAAAGTTCTTTGAACGGCCTGGAGTTCAATTCTTTGGAGACTGTCAAACAGCACCTCGATAACTTCTTTACAAATAAGCCTAATGATTAAAAAAAAAAAACGAATATTCCAGCTGCCAGAAATATGACAAAAAACAAACCAACAAAACAACAACAACCAAAAAGAGCCCAACAAAATGAGGCTTATGTGATTCAATAAAATGTTCTTATGTTTTTGTACTGCTTCGATGGTATTTATTTTAAAAAACGCGCAGAACTTTCAGGATGACCCAATAATAAAAACTTCATGACTTTTTGTAAACTTTATACAACTGAAACTAAATAGGGTTGATTTTGTGACAGCATTGTGTATCAACACAGCATTTTAGATTTACCGCAGGATAGTGAAAATCTATTACGTATACTTCAAAAGAAAAAATTGTATTCAAGCGATGAGTTCAAATTCTATAAGGTCGGTATCACAGAGTTGATTGACTGAGGTGCATTATGAAATTACACGGATACTGCTTTCTTTATATAAATGTTTCCAATAAGGGGAATTGAACTGGAGTGAATTCATCGTCCCAAGAGTAATTCGACTGAAAACAGGCAATGTTCTCCTAAACTTCCTATCCCAACACATAAAAGCAAGCGATACCCCCAATCGATTTACAGCTACCAAACATTGACACTAAACATGAGATGGGAAGAGAGGTGAGAAAACTTAAATCGATTTTTATGGACCTATTTTTCATTTTTTCCAATTTTTTTTTTTTTTTTTTTTTTTTTTTTTTTTTTTGTAACGCCGAATTCATTTTTAGTTTGCTTTCTATAAAATAAGTTTCTTCGTTTTTGTCATGTTTATTATTCGTATTTGACAAATTTTAGTCATTTTTTTAATGCTTACATTTCCGAGAAAAACTCAGGTCAGATTCCTTTGATGGATTAAGTCTTGTTCTTTCAACATGTTAAAGAAAATTTTTTTTATGGATAAAAGGATAAATCAAATCACTTATATATACTACTCAAAAGATCGAAACACCCTGAAGTATGTTTGATCGGAATGAAACTTAGCATGTTTGACGTATATGAAAAGAAATTATCACAATATCAAATCAAGAGACACTATTATTGTAGTGTGCGATATCAGAAAGCACACAAATTGTAAATCAGTTCTGGCGTTGATCATACCAATTCGTTGTAGTGTCAAATGAGGTCCTTACGCTATCCTGTGGCATATTATGACAAGCATTCTGCAATTGCTACTTCAGATCCCTTGTATTCCGGGGTGCAATTAATCACAGCATATTCCAAGCATTCGCAATAAAGGACAGATCTTGGGATCTCTAGTCAAGGAAGGGTTTCAATCAAGGCTTTTTTAATGCTCACAACTCGGGTCAGATTGATAGATCCCGTCCTGTTCTTTCAAGCTAGAAAAGAACAATTTTTTATGAATAAAAAGATAAATCAAATCAGTCATACAGGGTGATTATACGGTCATGGGACAAACTTGGAGGGGTGGTACAGCTTACTAAAACATAAATTTTTCGTACAGGAATGTATGGTTGGAAGTGACGCATGGAGGCACGAACACAAAAAATGAGACATGAACGGAAAAACATTGTTTATTTACATCATTGCAAAGTGCTTCTTTGCAGCAATGTTTACAATAATGCTCAAAATTACAATCACCAACTGTAATACAAACTCGGCAGTTATGGTTGGCTGGCAATACTGTAGGTAGAGGGCAGTAGTATGCCTGGCCATCCGTGATGTGATGCATCTGCGGGAAGACGTCATTTGCAACTGTGCTGTCAGCCGTGATGGGAGATTTTACAAATAATGAAAAGGCGGACATGCATATGATGTAAGGTGCTGTTAATGGGAACGGCAGAGCAGCGCTACGGCTGTATCAGGAACTTTTTCCAAACGGGCGTATGCCGAAACACAAAATGTTTCAGCGGTTGCATCGTCACCTTTGGGAAAATGGTTCATTCATTGCCAGCTCTGTCGGAAGAACTGGATCACAAGAACTGTACGACATCCAAACATGGAAGAAACCCTCTTGAACATTGTGGATAAAACACCCCACACAAGAACTATTGCACGTCGTGTACATGTGAGTCAACCCAAAGGTTTGGAGAGTAATAAATGAAGAACGTTTACACCCATTCCATATTCAGAGTTCAAGCGTTGCAGGTAAGTGATTACCCGTTGCGCGTAGAGTTCGGCCAATGGTTCTTGCAGCAGTGTGCGTTGCAGTCGGATATCCCAGCTTCTGTGCTATTCACAGATGTGGCGATATTTACACAGGAATGTGTAAAAGTCGTGTAGGTCTTTTCAATGTGCACAATACTCATGTGTGGGCAACAGAAAATCCACACACTACATCCATATGTTATCTGTGAATGTTTGGGCGGATGTTGTTAACGATTTCCTCATAGGCCCATATCTTCTACCAATGCTACTCAATGGCTCACATTATCGTATTTTCTGGAAGAGGTTTTACCAGAATTGCTGCCAGAGGTTCCGACTGTAGTTCGTAATCATATGTGGTTTCAGCATGATAGTGTACCATTTCAACGTGGTTGTCCGCAATTACCTGGATGCCAGTTTTGCGGGGCGATGGATTGGTCGTGGTGGATCAGTCCGATGGCCACTCGTATCACCAGATTTATCGTGCATCGATTACTTCTTTTAGGGGCATCTGAAGTCCATCGTTTACGGGACTCCAGTTGACTCAATTGAGGACCTCGTTGCTCGACTATCCATTACGACTGCAAGCGTGCGCGAAATGCCTGGCATCTTTGGAACTGTTCGCCAATCACTCCTTCGACGCTACCAAGCATGTATTACTGTTGGTGGTCGCCATTTTTTACTATTTACTGTAAACATTGCTGCAAAGAAGCACTTTGCTAGGTTGTTGTAAATAAACAATGTTTTTTTGGTCATGTCTCATTTTTTGTGTTTGTGCCTCCACGAGTCACTTCCTACCATACATTCCTGTACGAAAAATGTATGTTTTAGTAAGCTTGTCACATGACTGTAGAATCACCACTCAAAATATCGAAACACCCTGAAGTCTGCTTGATCGGAAGGAAACTTAGCATGTTTGACGTATCTGAAAAGAAATTATCACAATAGCAAATCAAGAGCCACTCTATTATTGTAGTGTGTGATATCAGAAAGCACATAAATTAGTAAGTTGTAAAGCCCTTTTGGCGGCGATCATGCCAATACGTCAATACGTGGTATACAGGGTGCGTTCCATAAGTAATGCGACCAATTTTTTCAAAGCGCGACTTTACATCGCAGCGCCCTCTATCCTGCTGGGCTAGGTGGAGGGGGTGTTAGCTTCATAATACACCCTTTTCTCAATTGCCTCCGAGCTGCTGAAGAGTCAGGACGTGTGTTCCCCTTGAACCCTATTTTGAGCTTATGTAACACGGTGCGATGGATCGTTCTATGGAGCAACGTTACTTTATCAAGTTTTGCGTTAAGCTTGGGAAGTCCGACACTAAAACGTTTCTATTAATTCAGCAGGCCTCTGGGAGAGATAGCTTGTCCAAATCACAAGTTCTCCGATGGCACAAGTATCAAAACCATGCTCATTGTCTTTTTTGACGTCAGAGGCATTGTCCACCATGAATTCGTACCTACCGGGACCACTGTGAACGCAGCTTTTCACTTGGAAGTGCTCAAAAAGTTGAAAAGGAGCGTCGCGCGCTGCCGAAGTGACATCAAGGACGCATGAAAACTTCATCACGACAACGCGCCAAGCCACAGCGCCTTCGTTGTCAATGATTTCGTGTTCAGAACCCACACCCCATTGGTTCCCCAGCCTCCCCACAGTCCTGACCTGGTTCCCCCAGACTTTTTTGTTTCCTCGCTTAAAAAGAGTCCTGAAAGGGAAACATTGGGGCACGATTGAAAACATCCAGGCTCATGTTACATCGGCTCTAAAGGACATCCTGGAGAAGGCCTTCCAAGCCTGTAACACCACCTCTAGAAATGTATTGACGCAGGAGGGTGCTAGCTTGAAGATTTTTAACTAATTGTACAAACATGTTCAATAAATGATTTTTTTATGAATTTGGTTGCATTACTAATGGAACGCACCTTGTAGAGTCAAATGGTGTCCTTACGCTATACTGTAGCATATTATGACACGCATTCTGAAACTGCTGTTTCATATTCCTTGTATTCCGGGGTGCAATTAACGACTTAGGATATTTCAAGTATTCGCAAATAGAAGGCAGATTTTGAGATCTCTAGCCAATGAAAGGGTTCAACACCACGCGGGCAGTTGCTAGAGGGGAACATCTCCTATGCATCTATCCTGAGGTACTCTAGGGATCTTTTCTTTTCCAACGGGTTTACTGGTCTGTTTAACTAAGGTTTTTAAAATAAAATGCTTTATAGTTTGGAAACCGCTTCACAATTATCTTAAAACTACATCCTTAAATAACACATTTGTATAATTTTTGATACTATTAATAATTTAATTAAGGTACCAGTAAACATTGGAAATCGCAATATTCGGTAAAAATGTGCATATTTATTCTCCAACTCATCAGCTTTAAAATGATACCATGTTAGTTACGTAATTAAAGATACTTTTTATATAAAGTCCATTTTTGTAAAAGTACACAGCGAAAAATTTAGGTTTCGTTTTTCGTTCGCGTTATTGAATTATTTTACCAACATTGAATTATTTTAGAATAATTTTGACAATTTCACACATGTTGCCTAATGGCAACAATGAGTAACTCCAGCTTTAATTGATACGTATGTGTTTATTTTGAATTAAAAATCGTCCTGTTTTTTCATTTAAGAATTTTTTTTTGTTTTGTTCATATTTCAATATTTAAATTATGAGAAGTTCAAAACCAAGTTCTGATAGAAAGAAGAAGCATATATTTATGGGATATAGCTTCACAAAAGTGAAGGACACTTACAACTCCATCACATGTGGATACTGCCTCGACAGTGAAATTGAACAATATTTCCGCTGCCTCAAAAGACTCGGATTTGCTTGGACAGATGTTTTTATGGACATGGAATGTTTAAAATATATGTTTAAGAATGGTTTTCTGTCCTTCGTGTGACAGTTCTAGCTTGAGTATAAGTGATAACCCTTCAAGAAGGATGGGTTGCTCACTTGAATTGACAATTACCTGCACTAAATGTGAATACTTAAACACAGTTGTCATACGTCCAAAAGAATTGACACAGTGTTTCAAGTTAATCAACGTTTGGTGTATGGACTGCGGAAAATTGGTTGTGAATATGAAGATGCCTGCACCCTTTTATCTACAATGAACATGCCGACACCAACCCATAAGAATGCTTACAACGAGCACTCAAAAGCCTTACTGAAGATTGCCAAGAGATTAGGCGAGGAGATAATGACGATTGCACACAGCTATTCGAGTTCGCAAAAAAGAAAAAAAAATAGTCGAATTTGCGTTTCTGTGGATGTTACTTGGCAAAGACCAGCAAATTCTTCTTTGAACGGTGTAGTTAGTACACTTTCAATTGACACGGGAGAGGTTCTGGAGTTCGAAAGAATATACTGGGTGCAGGAAATGTTGAAATGGCGGATCCAAAATATGCCTCCCTGATAACAAATGATGTGTTCTCTATAAATTATGAAGGTTCTTCACCTGCGATGGAACCTGTTGGCGTGGGAAGAATCTTTCTTCGATTTCAATTTAAATGGGGTTTGAAATATGTCGAATTCTATGGTGACGGAGACAGTAAAAGCTTCAACACCGTTGAAGAGCTGGATCCCTACGCAGGAATCCCTATCACATAAAATGAATGTATAGGACATTATCATTAACGACTGGTTACATCTCTACGCAAATTAAAAAGCACACGGAAAGGAATTAGCGATAGAGGCAAGTTAACTTTTGCCCAAATTAATAAAATGTTCGACTACTTTGGAATTGCTCTTCGAAACAACACCGAATCCGTTGAGCAGATGTCGAGAGCAATTTGGAATAGTTTTCACCATTTGTGTTCTGAGGATTCCCATCCTATACACTCCAAATGTCCGAAAGGCAAGGTTAGTTGGTGCTCGTACCACCGCACCACCAGCGAAGTTTACAATCTTCAAACACAAGGGTGGACTGCCCATGGATACAATGAAAATGGTGAAACCCATCTACATCAGATTAACAACTTTTGAGATGTTGGGGAAGTGCCTGCATGGAAAGACTCAAAACTGCAACGAGAGCCTTCATGCCCTAATTTGGAAGAGATGCCCCAAAACTAATTATGAGGACTCTCAATGTTGTAAAATTGTCAGTATATGATGAAATAGTATATTTCAACTCAAGAGCTAAGCCTCAAATAGAGATTATGAAATGAATGGGTATGATACCTGGCTAGTATATGGTTTAAAGTATCCAGCGAAAACACAATCCACGCGAAAAAAGCAGTCTGCGCCAAACACGCCGTGCAAGAAAAAACGTCGAAAATATCTCAGGGGCCAGAAAAAGAAATAAGACCATAAAACAAAACTAGAAGGACCCACATCTGAAGTTGGCGCATTTGACTAAGCAGTAGGTAGATATTTGTAATCATAAAATTTTGTGTGTGTTTTATTCGAAAAACTAATATCGCAAACTTTAAACTTGATTTCTGAAGAACTAGTTTTTTGTCAGTGTAAGACTTTTTCCACCGGTGATAACTTCCGTTTGAATTAACCGATTTAAAACATTTTAAAGTAATTTAAAGTGCATAATACAGAGCAAACTACACTAGAATAAACTATGTAAGTAAAATAATTGATTTTTAACTTAATTTTGACTCTTATTGTTTTTGTAAAAAGCGTTGTTTTTTAATAATTCCTAAACAAATTTTTCTTATTAAAAAGCTATTTAGCATAGATGTACAATTCTAGTAGGATCTCTGCACCAAATTAATTGCTTTAATTTGCAATTAAAATCAAAATTATTAATAAATTACAAATTGAGCTATGAACGGTACCGTAAGACCCTAATTAGCTCATTAAATTTTAATTAATTTATTTAATAGGACCAATTAAAAATTTTTTTTTGCAGATATATTAGTTTTCTAACACTTGTGAAGTAGGGGAAGGCGGGGTAATTGTAAACAAAATTTGTATGTTCACTTTCCATCCCTATTCTGAAACTCTTGATGAAGTAATAAACCATCGTTCACTCTATTGAACTAATTTGTCACTATCCTACTATGATATTTCAGTATTACAAAGTTTACAGAAAATAAATTTCACACCGTACTCGGCTGTTTACAATAACCCCATATGTTTACAATTACCCCTGAAAATAGGGGTAATTGTAAACAACAATTTTCCTTCTGATATTGAATATTGAACAAGTGATATTTTGATATTTTAATAACAATGGTATTTTGACCCTTCTAATAACATGTTTATAATTACCCCGATTTGATGTTAACATTTACCCCTGCAAAATGTCGTGATACTTGAAAGTTGCATTGATCATGAGGTGAACTTCCAGGAATACATAAGAATAAACAATTCAATCATATATTCAACAAAAATGTATTTAGCGCGTATAAAACAGAAAATTAAAAACTGAAAAATACAAACTTGAGTACAAAATCAAACAAACATTACATTTCTTGCACGTTAACAGTGCCCTCATATTGCAAAATTTCATTACGACCTTCTTTGCAACAGGTTAAAGAATGTAAAACTAGTTTGACATGGTCTCTGGTAACACAGAATTTGTCTCTACCAACCAAAACAAATTTAGTCTTTGTGTTATCAAATAATTTGAGTCCGGTGACCTCAAACTCTTCTTTTGAAACGACATCCACCCTTCACGCATATGAAAAATTGGTTTTCTTTCTCTTTGCCCCCTCTACATCTGCAAGCAAAAACGTAGTCGTTTCAATGTCTTTCATGGATGCCCCCAAATATGTAAATTCCGCTAGAAGCTCGTCTTCCATATTTTGCTTGAATGTTTGGAGAACTTCAAACTCTTCATCGTTAATGTCAGTCAATTCTTTCAATAGTTCCTCATCCTCGCGGTCATATAGTTCTACTTTACTTTCCACATTCGCTTCTTTCATGGTTTCTCCTGGCTCTTTCACTTTCTTCTCTCTAGGCTTCCATTTGCTTTTTTTTCTCTTCTGCCTCCTTCAGGCATGATAGAACTTGGTCAGCTGAAAAAACTTCACCATATGTGTGATTTTTTAGTAAATTAGTATTCCTGCTACCCAAGAATACGGTAAATGCAACAAAATGCAATTCAAGCGTACTAAACGTACAAAATGACGCTGAAAAACACCTTGATTTTCCATCCAAATTGAATTAAACTATTGGCAAAGTTATGTTTACTATTACCCTGTCCCTTGAAAAACATGAGTAATTGTAAACATTCAACTGAAGGTGTACTAAAGTTCCCAGAAGCAAAAATCAATGATTTTCTGTTAGATAGAAACATAACTGACAGTAGTAAAGAATTGGAACAACATACCTTTCAATAGATTAAGGAGGGCAGCAGAAAACGCAGCACCCAACTTTAAAACCCAAACGTTTCAAACACAAATTTTTCAACTAAACAGATTGTTATCAGCTATGGTTCAAAGAAATGCGGTATCGCCATATTGTATCCTCAGGATTACCACCTTTCAGATTTCACAACTTTTTAGTTTCTCGGAATCCCACGTGGGCGCTTATAACGCTTGTTTACAATTACCCTTTGTTTGCAATTACCCCTTGTTTACAATTACCCCGTCTATCCCTGTTAAATTTTTTTGTTTGTCTGGTTCGAAAGTTAAAGAAAAAAGTTCCAACGTCTACTGGTACCTTCACTACGGCATATTCAGGAAATTAATATGAATACGGAACATTGATAAGAACCCTTTAAGTTATATAAGTACCCAAGAGACCTGAGAATAATATTAACCCCGTTTGTCCTTCGCTTAGCCAAATATGGCCCTTGCGTCAGAAAACCCCCAACCAACCGTTTGTGTCATTCACTAGTACGTCCCAGTATTGAATCTAAATACATATCTGGATAGCACATTCTCAGCGGTTGAGTCGTTTATTCCCCTGTCAGGAAGAAAGAGTCGGTTGAGTCGTTTATTCCCCTGTCAGGAAGAAAGAGTGAAACCGGGTCGCGCTTCCCAAGTTGTACCGTCCCATCTGTCACCTACCTAGTAAACAATATATTGGTGAGATGGCGTGATTTGTACTTCTTGGTTGAGTAGCTAAATGGTCGACCGTCAAGCGAAATTTGGAACGCAGCGGTTTTCAATGCGACCGGGTCGCGCTGTTCAGGTCACCTCATGTGTCACCCATGTAGACACGTGATAACGTAAAACTCACCTATAAGACTTGTCCCGGTCTTCGAAGATATACAAAAATCTTCATGTTCGTGATTATTAGGGTAAGTTGAGCGTAAAATCTTTGTTATAAATTAGCTTTTCAACAACTAACTGAAAATTTGAAAAGCGAAACTCTTTAGCAACATACTTTACGGCTTATTTTGAATTTACGAAAAAAAAAATTAATTTTCTACTCAAAAGTTTAAAAACATTTTAAGGTACTAGTTTTAAATTGAAAAGTTTATATCTCTAAGACTGCTTACGAAAAAGATTACATTGTTCTGAAGAAAATATAAAAACTCAACTTTAATTATTCAGCGCATAGAGAACATCTAAATATCTTAGTATTCTTAAATTTCAAAACTAAACGTATACACACGTCTTTAAAGTTTCGTTCTTGTTTTTAATTTTTAAAAAGCATTTAAACATGCGTCTAACGATAAAATAACGCGAAGAAACTTCAAAAAATAACAAGCATGTAAAGAACTGAGTTTTTGAAAGTGGGGAATTCTTATTTCATGCAATCTTCATAGTTACTATAACAAAACAAATACTTTTTTCGAAGAAATGCGAATAGAGTATCCAGCGACACAAACAGCCTCTAAAAATAAAGACCATTGTTTCCTCGCTGGAAATGTCCCCAGTTCAAATTCCTGACAGAATATTACTGCTATAACAATAAAGGTGACTGACTGAATCCCTATGCGCAAGTGAAAGTTAAAAAAAAAAAGCTTAACGATATTGAAGATACATGGCGTGAGGCATTTTAAAGCATCTGGATATGTGATCCCTTTTGTTCAAGCTGTGATTTATAAAGTGAGCGTTCCCAGACAGTTTTATAGCACATCAAATCGAACTCTGCGCGTGTGAAACAAATACCCGTATTTTTTTACTTCCGGTAAAACCCTCACGAGATTTCTTTACATGCTAGTAAACTGATCGCGATTGCATGAGATTTCTAGTCAACAGACTCCATTCTTTAGTTTCTGTTACTTACAATGATTAAAAAACTTAGATGGGTTTATATCACGGGATTAAGAAATAGACAAGTGCATAGGTGTACGTAGAACTACGTGTGTGTGATGTAGAAAATGAAAGAGGATGTGTATGCAATCATCATTTGTTGGGTGATAATTCACAGCACTCTACAGGTAATGGTAATTTTATTTAACGTCGTACTAGAGCAACACAACGGGCTATTGACGACGGTCCGGGATCAGTCCCTTAAGGGAAAGATCCGAGGACAACACCTCGTAATTTTGAACCACGGTCAGATGACGAAGCAACACCTGAGCTGGCACCCCACTCTCCAAACTTCCACATCAACCCAACGTGAGGACTTTCGGTCACGACAGATTTAAGGTGCACCAGCCGCCTCTACACCATACGCTTACAAACATCCATGCACGGACTCGGATTCGAACCAAGAACCTTCCGATCTAGATGCTAACACCTTAACCACTCTACCGGTTGGTCGGCCAGCACTCTACAGATTGAATTTAATAATATAGGGGGTGATATAGGGTGATGGTATGAGAATAGGGTGATATGAGAAGCATCTAGTACTTCACGCTCACGTTGAAGTGGTAGCTGTCTCCCAGCAGTACCTCACCATAGTGTCTACATCGATGGGCAAGTTGATTATTTGCCCGGTTATCGTATAAGTGCCCGTCTCCTATCGTATCAGCCGTTTGGTGTTGGGATTTAGAGGTGAGTCTAGCGAAATGTGTCGTCAGCGCGCTTGTAGATAGCCTCGTACTCATCGCATCTAATATACTCGGTTTTAGCGGCCTTCTGTGATCCATTCAGCCCAAAAATCAGGTCGGCTGTACTTCGATGTAGGGTACACGAGATGTCGATGATTGTCGTTAAAAACCGCTTTAGTCTATTTTGCAACTTTCAGTTCTGACTTCTCCGGAGCACGCTGCTCACGCTTTCGCTCATATTATATCTTATTTGCTGTCTTTCGAATTCTATAGGCTTGAACCTGCCTCAAGCAAACGTAGTGAGTAGTTTGTTGCCTTTTTTACGTGACGCTCAATACCCAAGTTAATCTCCATGATGAGAAATTAGAAAGACACAATTCCACGTCAAAAACGTTACATTTTGAGAATGACATCCCACTTTAAATAATAAGTTCACAGATACACAATATGCATTTATAAACAGAAAAATGTTTCATACATGGTGTTTGAAATCTTCCTCTACAAACTTTAAGAGTTAGGTGTAACAATTTAACTGTATGCACAATAGGTGTATGTCAAAAAGTGCTACCTGGATTTGATTGGAGGCGTTATTAGGCACGGCTGCAGTTGGTCAGCTTGTGCCCTTTCTACCGTATAGAAATTTTCCTTACATTTTCTACGCAGTATACAAATTTACTTGAAGGTATAAAATAGTTGCACATTTACGATACGATATCAGAAAGAGAAAACATATCCTATTTTTACTAATTTGAATTATCTTTGAAAATACATTCAATCCTGCTTAGGAGTAAATTTGATTTTGAGTGAAATGTGTCAATTTGGAGTCTTGTGTTTTTCTTGTAGACCGAATTTGTTATTCTCATTCAAAGCTAATCACTAGCTACTTGAATGAAGTCATAAGAAAATAAAAGGGGTTTAAAATTTAAAATTTATACTTTGCAGCGATTTCGCATTCTTGTTCTTACTGAGTGTCATGCAGACAAAAAAATGTTTAAACAAATTAAATGAGAAGAGAAGCATAAAACACGGAAAAAGCAAAGTATGGAAATTAAGTTACGCACTTCAAACTAACATAAATTGTTTAAATTTGCTCTCCTAGCGCAAATTAAACGATCGAAGTAATAAAAAATTTCCCCACTAAAAAGAACTAATTAACTGAATAATGTTCATCCTCCCCTGTTCTTTGTGTTCATAATGGAAAGCACTAATTAGTTAAAGCAGCGTCCAATCAAATTATTTGGCGGTGGGGGATCAATAACACAGTAAATAAATTTAGCACAGTTTAAGTAACCACTTAAAGTGCATAGATCCTCAAAAGGGAAGCTGCCAATACGTAATGTCTTTTTATAAATCGGACCGATAATTTCATGCCGAAATTGATGCAATGCCTGCACGAGATGGAAATCTTTGTTACCCGCTGTACGAATTAAACAGATAATCAGAAAGGCCATGCTTCGGAAATCAACAGGGCGAAAGCATTTAAATTGAGCAGAGTAATTCTAAGCATCCAATTGAAAATATGTTAGCACAACCTAATCAATAATGAAAGAAGCGAGATATGATTACAGGAAATGAGGATTTAATCACTGGGGATGGCGGGATCTGATAATTGAATAACATTTCTCCATTCTTGAATGTTATGGGATGTATTCTTCACGCCCAACTATTTTATGTGGTTTAATGTGTTAATGTCTTCATTTTTGTTAAGCAAAATTTGAGATAATACACAAAACTCTCTACTGCAGAAGATTTGTGTTTATGTTTTAAAAATGTTTTGGATGTTATTGTGTGCATTGGATGTATTAAATTAAGCGACGTAATAGTATAAATCGGTAAATATGTGTAAGCAGAGTTGGAGATAACATGTTTTGTTCCCCTCTTCGTTTCCTGGTATTTCACTTTACACATAAACTGCTCAATCTCTTATCTTCTCACTGCACCATCCCTTTACGAATTAGCTCCAACAGCAAATGATTGTGGTGAACAGTGGCATATCCATGATTTTATTTCGGAAGAGACAAATTTAGAATACCCTCGCCTACCCTTCTGCTTTTTTCCATCCTTGTTATTGCCTTGTGTTTGGCGAAGCTAGGCCAAGTATGGCCCTTGTGCCGTAAGACCCAAAACCAACCAACCCACCCAAATTTAGGAATATAATTTTTATACCATATGAGATCTGCAGTCATCTGACCTTGGTTCAAAATTACGAGGTGTTGTTCTCGGATATTTCCCTTAAGGGACTGATACCGGACCGTCGTCAATAGCCCGTTGTGTTGCTCTAGTACGGCGTTAACTAAAATTACCATTACCATATGAGATCTGGATAATGTGACATTTAAAAAAAGGCATTGGTAGGTATGTAGGTATTTAATTAACGTAGCACAGGAACAACACAAATAGCTATTGACAATGGTCAGGGATCAAACCCAAAGGGAAATATCCGAGGACAATACCTCGTAGAAAGGCATTGGGTGGACTAAGCCCTTGTATAACGCTATAGTAAATTTTGATTATCAGACACTGGTGTTTGAAAATTACGTGGTATTCTTTTCAGGTGTTTTGGGGTTTAATCCCGGATCGTCGCCAATAGCCCATTGTTTTGCTACAGTGCGACTTTAATTAAATACCTACCTATCATCAGACAGGAAATTTTAAATATTCGAGCACATGGGGGTAAATTTGATGCTATCACAGTTGAGCATAGATATTAGTCAGGACCTGTCTGTGAAACCGCATCATCGGACTACTATTGCAAAGAACTCACCATCCGTCACACTTCCACTTGTACAACTCTCAGACGGTTTTATCTTAAGGTTTTTTTAATATATCACTTACTTTATCAGATTTGTTGGGGTCATCCTTCACTTTCGTCACTTTATACCTTTTTAGATCACTCTGGATTCATGCGTCACATAGTGCGTCATATTTTTCTGTTTCATAATTAAGTTGTAAAAGATCACAATAAAGACTTAAATTCACCTTATATTTTGAGCCCTCAATTATTTGCTTTCTCCACGGTTGGCCCTACCTGTTTTTATACATTTCCGCTTTTATACTTCACCCTTTTTATTAAAATGTACCGACCAACCAGTCAGGTGGTTAAGGTGTTAGCATCTAGATCGGAAAGTTCCTGGTTCGAATCCGGGTCCGGCATGGAAGTTTGTAATCGTATAGTGTAGAGGCGGCTGGTGCGCCTTAAATCTGTCGTGGCCGAAAGTCCTCACGTTGGGTTGGTGTGGAAGTTTGGAGAGTGGCGTGTCAGCTCAGGAGTTACCATGGTATCTGACCGTGTTTCAAAATTACGTGGTTTTGTCCTCTGATCTTTCCCTTAGGGGATTGATCCCGGACCGTCGTCAATAGCCCGTTGTGTTGCTCTAGTATATTAATTAAAAATTACCAATTAATTACTATTAAAATGAAAAATGAAACTTTAATTACAATAGACTAAACCTATTTGGAGTTTTTCACCCAACTCTGAAGGACCTGTTGATGGATCCGCCTCATAAAAATGTATTCATATTCCTCTCTGACATTGGTTTTATAAACTGTATTTAGATTTTAAAATTTGACCTTATTCGAACTATATTATGTCTTTATTTTAGCTGCAGCAGCATGGCTAAGTTTGCCCTTGTGCCATAAAACACCAACTAACCAACCAACCAACCAACCATTAAAATGCATAATTTAATTTATTATATCATCCCATTTGAACTTCTTACAATGATGGCGATACGTTTTAATAAATTTCCTATTGGCCTTTAATAAAACATGTTATTTTTTAACATGTTAAGTGCTTGTATGTTTAAAATCTTCTTTTAAATGTTGGTAAGGTTACTTTTTTACATTAAAAAAATACACTTTGAATTTTAATTGGAATTGCTTTTAGTATAGCTTGTCCGTAGCTGGACCTCGCGCCATTGAACCGAAATCAATCAAATCAACCAGTTAAACTCCTCTGGTTACGACATTGGTGGTACACGGCAAGGGAAAATGTAAGAAATTAATTATGTACTATTACTTCAATTGCTACTGCTTCGAATCGCAGAAAAGCATCATTGAAATTTCGATTCATTAAGAAAGTGAATAAAAGATAATCATTGGAATTTTTTTCCAATACAATTAGTATTATTAGATTTAGGTTTTTTCTACCGAAGTTCTTTACTAGAAAAACAGTTTCTTTAAGACTAACAGCCCAAGGTTTTAGAGGTTAATGCAGGATTTTGAGGCACTGGCAATTTGTTATGGCAAGCGTTTTCTTGAAAGAGTATTGCTATTTTGTACTTTATCACGATATATGGGAAATCCTGTGTGCTTTTTCTGTTGTTTTGTAACTTAAAGTTTTATAACTGAATATATTATATGCATACCTGCTTTACTATTTCTTATAAGAAAACCCTTGAACTGAGCTTTGAAGATGGAAAGAGTACAAAATTTCAGTCAGATGTGTTTCTGACTGTCCCCAGATTTTAAACGAAACTATGACAAAGAAAACAAAATAATTAAATTTGTTAAATTAAAATGTTAAGATTTACATTCTGTTCAACAAAGTACCAATACTTTAATGTTTAATTATTTCGTTATATCTTACTCTCTAATGGAGGTGTTACGTTTTTTTTGTCATCGTGTAAACTAGTCTTGATTCACTTAGTATCAATAAATTTAGATATTTTTGAAACCCATAAGTTGTACATTTTCGGGATCAACATGTCTTTATATCAAAATTTGAATAACGAATATGATAAAAATTTATGTACCGTTATAGGAAGCTAGGTTAAAACTACACTAGGTTATATGGTACACGATGAGACATTTCTAGTGTTATCTCGAAGAAAATTGTATCAAAAGTATAATTTTCATCATTCTACAGAAAAATCGAGTGTTCAATAAACACAATATTTTAATTTTTCAGTAAAGTTGCAATGATTTATCGTTTAAAAAAATGAAAATATTTTCGTCCTGTAGAAGAATCTTTTCAAATGTCATATTACTGATAGTTTAATTTAAAAGTTGATTTTGTATTATTTTTTCTAAGCCACGAGGGAGTTTTTAAAAGACTTCTAAATTCTTTTAACTCGTAGGGAGTCTTGGAACTGAGTTTTGAAAGATGTTGCTCTTAAAACTAAATTTTAGATTGGGAAATTTCATCAATAAATTATCTAACGCAATAAATAGTAATAAAAACACTCAATCCAAAATTTATATTAGTTTCCGACTGCTTATACGAATAGATTAATATCATAATTTACTACGGGCTTAAAATATCTCTACTATTATAAAAGGAAGTGTTTGTTGGTCTGTTTGTTTCGTGGCTGCAAAATCCTGTCGATCTGTGGCACTCACAGCACTGAAATTTGGCACACAGGTAGTCCGAATTTTTTGCAATTTTTGTGTCGCGGAGAATTTTAAAATTCAATCTAGAAAATTTTTAAATGAATTAAAAAGTTTTATTCTCCAACGGGTTCTTTAACGTATATTCTACCGGAGAGAGAAGGAAGACCAGAATCTAGACTTTTCTACCCACGTGACTTTGCCGCCATGTTTTGGTAGCATTACAAGTTTTTTTCATCGCAGGGAACTCGGAGAATTTTTTTTTTTCGTTTCTGCTTTGATTTTGCGTGGAGGAATAACTTTCCATCCATACGATAAATCTTAACTGGAGTCACTTAGTTCTTTTGTCTATCTCCTAGACCGTTAAAGATAGAGTAAAAAATTTCAACGGATTTGAGATCTGCGGAAAATTTCAGTTTAGATTGATACCTAGAAATATGATTTTCTTTAAATAAATAATTTTTAAATTGAATATATCTTCAACGGATTTAAAATCTGAGGAAATTTTTACACCAGATTAATACCTTACACCACGGGCACGGGCAACGCCGGGCTAGCCACGCAGTGGGTAGTATTATAATAGGAAGTGTTTGTTTGTCTGCCTGTTTAGGGGCCGCGAAATCCTGACGATTCTATGGCACTTACAGCAATGAGATTTGGCACACAGGTAGTCCGAATTTTTTGCAATTTTTGGGTCGCGGCGAATTTTAAAATTCAATCAAGAACACTTTAAAATGAATTTAATGAAAATTAATTACTATTGTTTTATTTGGAATGGCTACCGCATAAAGATGACAGATTCTAAATTTATTTTTCCCGTTTTCGTTTTCATTTTGCGCAGAGGAATGATTTTCCAGCAGAGGATAAAAAAAAGTTTTAACTTTAGTTGTGTAGTTCTTTTTTCTATCTCCTAGACACTTAAGAGACAGAGTAAAAATTTCAACGGATTTGAAATCTGCGGAAAATTTCACTTTAATTACCTAAAAATATGATTTTCTTTAAATAAATAATTTTTAAATTGAATATATCTTATATTTTCGCAATAGATTGTAACGTCACGTGAACTTTCTCTTTCAAATAAAAAAATAAAACAGATTGCATCTTCTGCCTTTTTTGAGTTAAAAAAAGAAACAGATTACATTTACGGGAATGAGAGCAAGAAATAAAAACATATTGACTGGGATCGCTAATTTTTTTTTCGTAAAATCGGAGTCGCTAAAAATAGATTGAAAGTTTCAACGGATTTGAAATCTGCGGAAAATTTCACTTTAGATTGTTACCTAAAAATATGATTTTCTTTAAATATATAATTTTAATTTGAATATATCTTCAACGGATTTGAAATCTGCGGAAAAGTTTACACCAGATCAATACCTTACATCACGGCATACCCGGCGTTGCCTATGACCGTGGTGTTGGTTTGCTACGCAAACTAACACCATGGCCATGGGCAACGCCGTGCTAACCACGCAGTGGCTAGTATCTTTCTAAAACTATGTGCATTTCGTTTTTAACACGTTACATCGAATGTAATTAAAGGGACCAGTGCACAAAAATCATCCAAAATTTAGATTATTTTTTGATAAATTTAAATAAATGCTGATGCAATTCTGTTTAAAATGATGTATTATTTATCGAGATACGTTTAGTAGAAGTATTTTAAATAATCAAAAAAAAAATAATATCTGTACGTATCTTAAGGTGAGGTCAATTTATTCTTTAAAATTCAATGTCTCAAAATGGGTTTTTTTTCCATAAAAGGAACATTTTCTCAAAGTCTATTCAAGCAGCTGTAAAAAGAATTGGTTTACAAGTATAACATACCCTATAACATACTTTAAACACAGGCATTTTTTTTCTATCTGTTCAGAAAAGTTCATTTTGATTGTTGAAAAGGATGAAAATTGATCATTATTCAAAACCAAATATAAGAGCTAAAGAAATAAAATTATCAAAACTTCAAATTTTAAGTTTTTAAAAAATCCATGTGTTTAAGTGTTTAAAAGTGTCTTCATAACCTGTATAAAAAAATTCAAATCAATACACATAAGAGATTCTGAGAAAATGTTCCTTAAAATTTGACCATTTTAACATTAGAGGTAGGACTGCTCTGGTCCCCTTAAATTATCGTTCCATTTACTATTAATTTTATCAATACCATTCTTAATTTTAAATTCCTCAAAATTTTTAAAACTTTCTTGAAAATACATCAACATATACAAAACAACACGTGGTAAATAAGATGTACAACTTATCTTAAAGAGAAATATTAACTTTTATTAATTATGGAATAAAGGTAGACCAGTCTTCACTATCTTCTTTTGAAAGATGTTAAGGTTTAGATATCAGACCATTTGACACCTTCCTCGTTACATAACCATGATGGTTATGTAACGAGGTTCTTTTGAAAGATGTTAAGGTTTAGATATCAGACCATTTGACACCTTCCTCGTTACATAACCATGATGGTTTTAAATGGAATGCTCTTGAAAAGAAGGAAGTGTTTGGATGCTTATCTAGGACATTGTCTTGTGCAAAGAACGCGTGAAAATGTTTCTACCAATTTAAAACCCACGATTGACGCGCGTTTTAAATCTAAATAAAAGCACCTTACACCAGTGAGATGTGAAAGCTTTTACCAGGACAACAGCCCGCCAACAAATCCCAAGTCGGCCGTTGAAGTAACAGAGCTCCCTTTTAAAGCGCGGGGGCGAGGTATATTCAAACAATTAGTTTTGCCTCACCCTTATCCCCAGTCTTTCAATCAAGCCCGTTTCGTGACAAAACTCGGAATCTCCCTCTGAATTAATAGTTAAAGAGAAAGCAGACCTGTTGTTGTCCAAGGGAGGAGGGGGCAGCGAAATGAAAAAAAGTTTTCCCGAGACCACGTGGTTCCGAGAGCAGTTAGCAGGTATAGGAAATGAAAAGTAGCCAAGCACATGTAGCAGTTTGTGTGTCGAACGCGAGTTGCTATAGTAACAGGGAGTGGTATGTTTAGTGGTCTCAGCCCGTTTCACCATTATTTGATGAGTGATGTGAACAGCAGAGTTCGCGCCCTGCGAACAAGGAATTGGCATTATGGGCTAGCTGAGAATTGCCCGTCCCTCTCTGGAGCCGTCATTCACATAAGGTAAGACGATATTAATTTAAGCACAGCACATGGCCTAATCCACTTTGGTCTCCTCTGAGGAGATCGACACTTATTGTTTACATCCGCTTCCCGTACTCTGAGCCGATATCGGCACATGGTCTTCGGACCTGCACTGCAATGTGCAAATCGGCGCCGTTCTGCATTTCTGGTATTGCAGTTCAACAGGTCTGTGCACATTTTAGACTCGACGTTTAGTTTTGAAGGTATTGCACATGATGTTTTGAACTATTGAATCTCTGATAGAATGTGTCGATATATTTGAGTCAGTCGT
Source organism: Metellina segmentata (assembly GCA_947359465.1). Taxonomy (NCBI): domain Eukaryota; kingdom Metazoa; phylum Arthropoda; class Arachnida; order Araneae; family Tetragnathidae; genus Metellina; species Metellina segmentata. The sequence continues at coordinate 68,367,086 of OX375884.1, forward strand.
CGGGTATTCGGTAGTGTCTGGATTTTGTTCGATTATCGCAGAGCGTTTACCAGTGAGGGAAAATAAGTGATGGATATTACTTCATGTAAGTAGGGTTTTGTTGATGATTGCTTTTATCTAATTAAAATGTGTGTGTTTTTTCTGGAATTGAAGGTGTCTGAAAAAATAATTATCGTCTTATATAAATGCGAGTAGAAGTATGTTTTAACTGAACATGTTAGTTTCCATTGACATAGATACGAACACAACAATAGAGTCGATAGCTCCGTGTCCTCACGGTGTCTAGATAAGAGATATTTACAAAAGTATGATGGTAAAATCCTAAGTTGTGTACGAAAATATATTAACATTTGGACATGAAAATTTGCGAAACCTGATATACAATTGCATGTTCAGTACTTTCTTGTTTTAACTAATATGCTATTTTTGTAATCTTAACAACTTGATTCGACGTACGTTTCGTGTACTTTATTACATCGTTAAACGACAATACCATCAGCTTAGAGCTCCACATTTTCCATATGCTATTTTATGTAATATTGACCAACTTGATTCGACGTACGTTTCGTGTACTTTATTACATCGTTAAACGACAATACCATCAGCTTAGAAATCCACATTTTCCATATGCTATTTTATGTAATCTTGACAACTTGATTCGACAAACGTTTTGTGTACTTTATTACATCGTTAAACGACAGTATCATCAGCTTAGAAATCCACATTTCCCATCCCACAATCGTGGAATAAATGATAGCACAGTAAGATGATGAAAAGAGAAATGCCAACACAATTCCTTTTGATTTCCTCCTGATTAATAACAAGACTTCAATCGTATCAGTTTTGAAGTTTCATTTTGTATCTTGCATGCTAACCTTATGTAAAAAAATATATCTTCAAGACGTGATTTAAAAATTTTAAATTAGTACTCGCATCCACTTACCGATTGTGTCGGGCACATAGAACCGTACATGACTGTATTAAAAGGACTGCGTGTAGCATTGAAGTTAAGAATTGTTGACAAAACATTACCGTTGGTTTAAATTGTTGAGTACACTGCCAGAAACACACACATGGCAGCATTAAAATAAATGCTTGTAACATTGAAGTTAAGAATTGTTGACAAAACATTGACGTTTGTTTTAAATTGTTGAGTACACTGCCTTCACGTCACCAGTCTGCATGTCACCCAGACCATCAAAAAATTATGTTTCTGTTAAGAGTATTATAGCAAAAATATACACGATAATCAATATCTACAAAGGACATAAGTATAATATTGATTTCTTAGAGATGTGTATTTCACTATAAATCAGATTACATTGTTTACAGAACAAGCCGTAAGTGCCCAACCTTTAGGGTATTCTGGGCCACACCGATTCAAAATGAAGCTGTGACAGGCCGCACGTTAAGAGCAATGTTCATGCATACGAATAACAAAATTGAATTTTTACTTAAAATATATTTAATAGCAAACTACAAACAACGAAGCTAATGGGATAATTTTTGAGCCTGCTTTGCAAAATTCATCTGTTGGGATATAGGCGCAATTCTAATCTAATTATCAACATCTTCCATAGAAAATTTGGTTATTTTAAACTACTTCATTCTGGTAAGATGATATTTAGTTTATGTCGCACTGGAGCAACACACACGGGGGATTTGTGACGTTACGGGATCATTCTGATAGGATGTTATTTAGTTTACGTCGCACTGGAGCAACACACACTGGGGATTTGCGACGGTACGGGATCATTCTGATAGGATGGTATTTAGTTTACGTCGCACTGGAGCAACACACACGGGGTATTTGCGACGGTACGGGATCAAACACGAAGGGAAAAAGATCAGTGGACAATACCACGTCATTTGAACCACGGTCAGATGACGAGATCACACTGAGCTGGCACCCCACTCTAAACTTGCACATCACGGAAACATGAGGACATTTGAGGCCATGCGCACGGAGGTCTTTGGTCCGATTCAAACTCGCAACCCTCCGGTTGCTAATCCGTTAATCTTTCAACAGGGCTACCACGGCCCTCTTTATTCTGGTGACCGGAAACGTCATGTCCCAGTGGTTTGTCACGTTGGGTTGGTGTGGAAGTTTGGAGAGTGGGGTGCCAGCTCAGGTGTTGCTTCGTCATCTGACCGTGGTTCAAAATTACGAGGTGTTGTTCTCGGATCTTTCCCTTAAGGGACTGATCCCGGACAGTCGTCAATAGCCCGTTGTGTTGCTCTAGTACGACGTTAACTAAAATTACCATTACCTAGTGGTTTGTTCACTGCAATAGCACCCAGCGAACTGTAGGTGGCGCAATTGCGATTTCTGGAACTACCCTGGGTAGATTTTTTCTCTGTGTAGGTAAAAGTTTCCTTGCATGTGCGCGCCGACCAACCGGTATAGTGGTTAAGGTGTTAGCCTCTAGATCGGAAGGTTCCTGGTTCGAATCCGGGTCCGGGCATGGATGTTTGTAAGCGTATGGTGTAGAGGCGGCTGGTGCACCTTAAATCTGTCGTGGCCGAAAGTCCTCACGTTGGGTTGGTGTGGAAGTTTGGAGAGTGGCGTGTCAGCTCAGGTGTTGCTTCGTCATCTGACCGTGGTTCAAAATTACGAGGTGTTGTCCTCGGATCTTTTCCTTAAGCGACTGATCCCGGACCGTCGTCAATAGCCCGTTGTGTTTCTCTAGTACGACGTTAACTAAAAATTACCTTACCTTACCTTACCTTGCATTTGCGCATGCACACTAGACAGGTAGGTTGGTATTTTAATCAACATCGAACTGGAGCAACACAACGGGCTATAGGCGACCGTTCCGGATCAATTCCAACGGGAAAGATCCGAGGACAACACCATGTAGTTTCGAACCACGACCAGATGACGAGGTCACACCTGAGCTGGCAACCCCATACTTCAAATTTCTCCACCATGCCAATGGGAGAATATTTGAGGCCACGACGGATTTAAAGTGCACGACTGTCTTTGGTTGGATTCGAACTTATAAACTCCGGTTGCTAATTCGTTACTCTTCCGCTACCGTGGTCCACTTGACAGAAAAACATTGCTTGACGCACCTCAGACAGATCTAGTCCTTGTGGCTTGAAAAAAAAAATCCAACCATCATTCTAGCTAAAGGTTGGTTACAAGGAACTTTTCCTGAAACCAAAGAGAAACTCATAACAATGAGGAACTGTAGAGAAGGGAAAAGTTTTAGAAAACACAGCCTGTAAAAACATTACTCCTAAGTTCCGAAAATATTACTTGACCGAAGCTTTCGTTCAGTTTACTCGCATTCCATCTGTAAATTCTCATGCATCTGAAAATATCGAGTTGAAAAGGAACGCAAAGCTCTCTCTCTCTCCACTGAAAATGCGTTGTTTCCTAAACTTTAAAACGTACTCTCAAAATATTTCGTATCAAAACAAATTGCAGCAATATATATTTCGCTGCCGAACGACAATGTTCAGTCAGTTTCAAAATGATAAAATATGGAATTTCCCCAACTTCACTTTCATTCCGATGTCTGCATTATATCGTTGATTAGTTGTTATCAATCTTGTAGTCGTTAAAAATGCTAAATCATCCAATTATCATTCGCTAAAAAATGCTATATTTGCCTGTTGTCTCATATTAGTCTTGTCTTAAGTCGCCAATTTACATCTATTAGTTTTGTTAACTATTCCCATTTTCCAACCCTTCAAGTGGAACTATCAATAATTATACCCGATATTAGTGGTTAAGTTTTTCCAGCTTGCTCTTATGTTCTATACAGGTAATTTTTGGTAATTTTTAGTTAACGTCGTACTAGAGCAACACAACGGGCTATTGACGACGGTCCGGGATCAGTCCCTTGAGGGAAAGATCCGAGGACATGTTCTATACAGATCAATAGAGTTAGTTGTGTCTTATGAAATTAGCTGTGTTTAAGGTAAGGTAATTTTAATTAACGTTGTACTGGAGCAATGCAACGGACTATTGGCGACCATGTTTAAGGAGCGCCTTCTCTAGTACTATTAAATCTGCCTTCAATGGAATATAAATGGTAAATTAGAAGGTATCTGTAGCATCAATACTTTCGTTTTTTTCTCCAATGCTGTAGAATAAAATTTATAGTTAGCTGGTTGGTAGGTAATTCAATTAACGTCGTACAGGAGCAACACAACGGGCCGTTGACGACCGAGATCAATCAGCAAGGGAAAGATCCGATAACAACACCAAGTAATTTTGAACCACGGTCTGGTGACGAGACAAGTTTCCACACCACGCCAACGTGAGGATATTTGAGGCCACGACAGATTTAATGTGCAACTACCCACGACAGATTAAATGTACACGACTGTCTTTGGTTGGATTCGAACTCGCAATCCTTCGGTTGCTAATCTGTTTCTCTTCTAACCGAGGCGCCGACCAACCGGTATAGTGGTTAAGGTGTTAGCCTCTAGATCGAAAGGTTCCTGGTTCGAATACGCGTCCGGGCATGGATGTTTGTAAGCGTATGGTGTAGAGGCGGCTGGTGCACCTTAAATCTGTCGTGGCCGAAAGTCCTAACGTTGGGTTGGTGTGGAAGTTTGGAGAGTGGGGTGCCAGCTCAGGTGTGGCTTCGTCATCTGACCGTGGTTCAAAATTACGAAGTGTTGTCTACGTATCTTTCCCTTAAGGGACTGATCCTGGACCGTCGTCAATAGCCCGTTGTGTTGCTCTAGTACGACGTTAACTAAAATTACCATTACCATTACCTTCTAACCGAACTACCGTGGGCTTTAAATTTTGCTGGTTAAAGCTCCAAAGTTTTTCGTAAGATTTGGATATTTCTGACTATAATTTGATAGAAGGAGTGATTTTTACACAAGTCACATTTTTTAACGATAAATTATAGGGGTGCTGTGCTTTCCATAGATGAATGAATTCTATCCGTAAATAGTTTTCATCACCACCATAGATTGTTCTAAAGACATTTTTCAAGTAATCCATTTTTGAAACACTATTTTGTAAAAATAAGAAACATGTGATACATCTGCATATACGAGACCTTTGATCCACGTCAAACTGATGTACGCTTTTGTACATAGTTCAGTTGTCATTTTAAAACGAGCACACAGAAACATTTGTACGTTTTGAAAACTATTACCACTACTGAATATAAGACATAATCCCTAACATGAACACGTCTTCACGTTGGCATGGAAGTTTGGACTGTGGGGTGCTAGCTCACAGATGTGACTTTGTCGTCTGATCGTGCTTAAAAATTACGTGTTGTTGTCTTCGGATCTTTTTCTATGGAGTCGCCCAAATACCTTCTGTCGCTCAGGTGCGATGTTAATTAAAATACCAACCTACCCTTGCCTGAACAAAAAATAGTTATATGTTAGTTTTTACAATTTTCCTTCGTATAGATTCGTTGCGTTACTACAGTTTGACATTAATTCAGCTACCTACCTAAATTATCAATTGGTATGAAGGATGGTACCTGCTAATTTAAAAGCAACAGAAATATAGCCCTTGTGTGTTATAAAACCCTCAAAACCAACCATTTTAAAAGCAGCTCATTTATCTATTTTTGGCCTCGTCATCTGACCGTGGTTCAAAACTACGAGGTGTTGTCCTAGGATCTTTCCCTTAATTGATTGATCCCGGACCGTCGTCAATAGCCCGTTGTCTTGCTCTAGTACGACGTTAACTAAAAATTACCTTTCCTTACCTTTATCTATTTTTGATTCCGCCAAAAGTTTGACAATTGTAATGCTGGTTTGGTTTGTTGGGGTTTTATGGCGCAAGGGCCATCTTTAGCCATATTGTGCCAGACACAAGACATACAATATTAAGTAATAGACATACACACAATATTAAGTAATAGACATACACACAATGAAAGTTTTACTGATACAGAAGAGAGAAATACACCCAGGGAGGAATGCAGCTAAAAGGAATCGAACCTGCGAAGTCCAAGGTAGCGCAATGGGCATACCCACTGAGCTATGTCAGCCCCCTACAATTATAAGGATTAAACAAGGCGTAATTTTGTTTTACTACTATTAACCGCATCAACAGGTGATGAAGGCCGCTTGCAGTCTGCGATATGGACATACATCATGCAAGGTAAAATTTTCCACAATTATATTATAATAAATTGTATTTAGAAGTAATCAAAAAACATAATTAAGAGAATAAAATCTACTCTGAACGATAATTTGATTTTCGATGTACGATAAGTGGTCTCTACATTTTTAGAGTAATTTGGTAATTTTAGTTAACGTCGTACTAGAGCAACACAACGGGCTATTGACGACATTCCGGGATTAGTCCCTTAAGGGAAAGATCGGAGGACAACACCTCGTAATTTTGAACCACGGTCAGATGACGATTACATTTTTAGAGAAATTTTACTTAAACATGAAATTCGTAAATCGTGAAATACAACCCAGTATATTTTTATGAAATTTAGAAAGATACTAGATCAATAAGGTAATGCATTAACAATGCCTCTACATTCACAGATTATTAATATCTGTATGTAACAGTTGATATACGGGATAATGAAATATAGAAAGATACTAGATAAATAATTCATGCATTAACAATGCCTATACATTCACGGATTATTAATATCTATGTATGCAGTTGATATACGGGAATGTCAGTAATGCAAAAAAGTATATGGAGAAAAGTTAATTACAGAACATAATACTCACAAATTTAAATTTTAAAATTTGTTTGTGTACATTTACTTAGAAAAACAATACTTAAATTAAATTAATTAGAAATATAACACACACTTTAATTATATTAATTATGAATGTAACACACACTTTAATTATATTAATTATGAATGTAACACACAGTTTAATTACATTAATTAGGAATATAACACACACTTAAATTAAATTAATTAGAAATATAACACACACTTTAATTATATTAATTATGAATGTAACACACACTTTAATTATATTAATTATGAATGTAACACACAGTTTAATTACATTAATTAGGAATATAACACACACTTTAATTATATTAATTAGGAATATAACACACACTTTAATTACATTAATCAGGAATGGTAAAGTAAAGCTAGCCAATATTGTGACAAGGAAATATATTAGAAAAATAACAGAATCTTTCTAAGCTCTCAGTCTATGTAATCAGTAAAGGTAGAAATGATTTTTATGTAGAATTCTGAAAATGCTAAAAATGACAGCTGCTATGATATGAACCAGAATAGCAAGGAAAGAATAAAGTATAACTGACTACTATATTCACAATTATCATCTTACATATGACCTAAACCTGCCTTTTAACTCTCCCAACCTGTTCAATCTGCGATTTAGACGCAGTGCAGGTTCTATTCCTCCTCTAGTGTATTTCTGTCTTCTGTGGCAGTAAAACTTTCCTCGTGCGTGTAAGTTCATAACTTGACTTGTCTGTCTTGGAAGCATGGCTATTATGGTCCTTGTGCCATAAAACTCAACCAACCCTACCAGTTCAAGAAATGAAAAGGTTTACGAACCCATGAGATTATCGAGTTGCTGTTACCGAAACATTACCGGTTTTCGAAGTTGATATTTTATTATTTTAGATTACTAAAGCTGTTTTTAAGATTATACTTCAGCGATCAATTTACGACCGCAATAGCGCCAAATGTCAGGAAGGGGCACAGTGTCGTCGGAAATGTGACCTGAACAGCAACTTTTGCCATAATGTCTAGGGTAGAAATTAACAAGAAATTGGTACATCGACAAAAAGCGACTTTTGCCATGAGATCTAAGGTAGACATTAATAAGAAATGGTAATCGACAAAAGCAACTTTTGCGATGATGTCTGAGGTAGACATTAATAAGAAAATGGTACATCGATAAATAGCAACTTCTACCGTGAGGATTAGGGAAGATATTAATAAGGAAATGATAAATCGACAAAAAGCAACTTTTACCATGAGATCTAAGGTAGACATTAATAAGAAATGGTAATCGACAAAAGAAACTTTTGCGATGATGTCTAAGGTAGCCATTAATAAGAAAATGGTACATCGTTTAAAAGCAACAAATTTATTTATTTTAGTTACTAGAACTTATGCGATAAAATTATTACTATTCCATAGTTGAAAATAATTTTATTTTTATTTTTATAGTTTTTCATACACTTCTCAGGAAGTGAAGTAAATCTCGACTGTACGTGGCTGTAAAAAATATTGTCATTCGGTGTTTCTGTATGCAGTACACAAAGCACTTCAAGATATTGTTTAATATTGTAGAGTAGAAGTACATACCCTATTTAAGCGATATAATCTCGCTTAGTCAATTCGTACCACTTTGGAAAAAGTAACACTAAAAACCGGTATTGAGTATTGAAACCGGTATTGAGTAATGAACCATTGAGTACCGGTAATTTTGTCAATAATTTATAGGAATTGGGAATATTGTTAATTTTCAAACTCTACTGATCATGTGTTAACTACATCGTTTTCCAACTTCAAAGAAACAAGTATACGGTCCTTAAATTGATTGTTATTGTAAATATATGCAAGGAAGAATAAGTTTTTTTGAAATATGAAATTGCAGAACATACTTTACTTACCTGCATTTAGCAAATTTGTCAAACCACACAGGATGTTCAACAGGAAGGCATTTGGCGGGTCTTAAATCCGAATTTTTCATTGAAACCGTCACTAAAATAGAAAATATTACGTTAGTAATTAAATATTTTTCCTTAGACCTCTGCAAATGCAAAACATCCAAGAATTAAAACTTTAAAGGAACAATTATTTTCTGACAAAAATATTAGCAACTTTTGATTACATTTTCGAAAGTTAATTGTTTACTCGGGTATCCTTCGAGAAACGTGCAATTTTATGGAACTCATGTATCAGAAAGATTGCTGAAATATGTGGAACACTTCAAAGTCTAAGGATTGCAACATGTAAAGGGAAATTATTTTTCAATGTTTTTGTCACAAGCTTTGACGACCTGTCGGAAAAAATCATGCTATGTCGGAAAATAAGGTACTATATAGCCATCAAAATCTATTATTTTTTAAATAAGAGGATGTAACTATCATATTTTTTGGGAAGTGATGTCTCAGACACGCTAATATTCCACGATTTTCTGGTCTGTCATTAGATATAAGTTGCACGCAGTCTGGCTCACAACATACTTATTTCACAAATCAATAACCATTAATAATCTACTCTGCTGAAACATTTGGTGGTGGGTATTATTCAATAAGTTATTAGTTTTCTAGTATGGAATTTAGCTTGTTTTTTTTATCCATTTTAAGCTCTTATTCTTAGTTCTCTAGTAAATATTTATCAGTTTATAGAAAATTTTATTTATCTATTAAGGTTTGTGATAAAACTTAAGCAGAGTAAAAGACGACAATTCAATATATGAAAACAATTTTGGTTTTCTCCCTACCAAATGGGGCCGTCGTGGTTCAAATTTTTGCCCACTGCGCTTACAACCTGCGAGTTAAAAGCAGCGCAGGTTGGGTTCTTCTTGGGTGTATTTCTCTGCTGTGTCAGTAAAACTTTCGTTGAATGCGTATCCCAATTGCTTGAAGTTGTCTGTCTTGTGTTTGGCTCAGTTGTTTGTCTTGTGTTTGGCTCAGTTGTTTGTCTTGGGTTCGGCTTAATTGTTTGTCTTGTCTTCGGCTCAGTTGTCTGTCTTGTTTTTGGCTCAGTTGTCTGTCTTGTTTTTGGCTCAGTTGTCTGTCCTGTGTTTGGCTCAGTTGTCTGTATTGTGTTTGGCTCAGTTATTTGTCTTGTGTTTAGCTCAGATGTCTGTCTTGTGTTTGGCTCAGTTGTCTGTCGTGTGTTTGGCTCAGTTGTCTGTCGTGTGTTTGGCTCAGTTGTCTGTCTTGTGTATGGCCAGCTAACCATTTCCTTATCGAATACACTTACATCAGTTATTCTAACTATTTCAACTGATACTGAATTTTGAAAATTTTCAATTGTGAAACGAAATACACCAACTGCCTTACAAGATTAATAACGAGTATATTGCTGAGTAACTTGATAAAAAAGAATAAGGTTGAGTGGCAGAAACAAATATTGAAATCAATTCAACGCAATTTCTAATCAGCTTCTAAGGACAGATCTTTACCTGGATATTTTGCTTTAAATTGAACTTTTCAAATAATTGATGTGCTTAAATATTTTCTGAATGATTAATGTTATGATCGCATATATTAGTATACGTTAAAATTGAAATTCGAATAACGTAAGGTTTACTAACTCTGTAGTAAGCAACAAAAATGAGTAAAGTAAGTTGTATTGCCAGGTGCAGAATTACATTCAGTCCTCTGCAACACAACTCCAAGCAATTCCAATTGTTCTGTAGGCATTTTGTCGAATTGTGAAAAATGCATTAAAATCAAAAACAGACGTAAAACGCAATTATCGGCTAAATATTATTACATATATATATAGTAAAACATCAAAATTAATTGACTTACTTTATTTAAAACCAAGGAATACTTTCAGAATTTGCAATTCTGTCGATAACTTTTGAAGTTAAATAATTTGTCATTGACATAGAAGATGTGTTATTTATAAAGTGTTTGTGGGTAATTTGGGCGGTGTAGGGAGGTTGTTTCGTAGCTAGAAAAGGAAAAAAAAAAGATGTGGCAATAAGCGCGCTTTGCACTGCAGAACATCGTAACTTATGATTGGAAAGAAAAATCGGTCAAAATTTTCATAAAATTAAGGAAATATTGTTCTGCAACGTCCGTCGCAGTTTTAAGCGCTTTCTGCTCTCAGGGTTGTATGTATCCAGCTTAGTCAAATATCATATTTTCTAATATGAATTACTCGGTAAAAATACGAGTTTTAGCATGGAATATCCTAGAAGGTTTCGTTTTATTCATGAGTTCATGAAAAAATCTGTAAATAATTATATTTTATAGTTTCATGAATAGTTTATTAAAATGCTATAAATTAAAATATTTTTTAAATTACCTTAAAAACAAATAAGCGTTTCAAGCTTAATTTATGCAATTTTTGCCAATCTTATTTCAACGTAGTAATGACCAATATATGACAGGAATGAGTGATAGGACATTTTAAAAACCCTATCGGGATTTTAGTCAAATATTGTAATGATAAAATGTTTTCGTTTGTATAAGTACTTATCACGTCGGGCTTGTGGAATGTAAATTCCAAGTCAATAAAACTATCGCTGAACAAATCAACGTTTATTAATAGTCAAAATGTTAATTAGATACAAAACATAAAAATGCACCATGTCAGAATGGATGTCCATGACTGCTATTTCATATTCCGAAAACCATTAGAACGTCTGTTTTCGTTTGTAAGTCTAGTCCTGCTCACTTTTCCAGACTTTCCCGAAATTCTATTACGCATAAATATTCTGGACGGAAATGTCTGTCTTAAGCCGTGGCAGTAGTTTTATCTTAACTTTTTGATTAACTTCCCAACTGAATTAATTTCTGTGAACGTGAAATATTGTTTTACTTCTGGTAAAAAAAATAGTTATTTTCGGATTAAAACAACTAAACGATTCCGAAAGAACAAGACCAGAAGAAACCTCTTTGTTTCATCTGTATAACATCATATGAATGCATGTTGACGTGAATTAAAATGATTGTAAAAAATAAGGTTGATAAAAACTTACAACTGTTCTGTTCAGTTATACTACTTTGTGGAGATTAAAGACCTTTGGCCCAGGTTCTTCAACCAATTCAAAACCGTGCGGATTGTAAAAATGTTTCATTTTTTTTGTTTTCTAACCAACTTTAAATCCACAAAATTGACTAAACAAGTAGAAGTAATTGGAAGTTTCAGTGAATTGCATTAGGTAGGAGTTAATATAAAAACACTTAAGAGAAATGTTTAAAAAAGTGGAACAATTATATTTTTCTAATTATAACGATGGTCATGTAGAAATAAAATAAATTCGTTGAAATAAATATTATATTACACTAATAACTTTGGCCATTATTTTTCAGTCTCAACACACATTGGGCATAATCACAATAAAATAAACTAAGCCTTCAAAAGAAACATTTTTAGCTTTATCATTAGACGGAGTAGAGAACATCTTATTAATTAGGTTTTCGAAACCAAGATTCAGTAAAACGGACTCTCAGACGTGCATCTTTTTTATACGCAGCATTTTTATTTTTTCCCTCTTGAATCTGATTAAAATTGGGGAAGAGCTTATGATGGCTTCTTTAGTTATGAGAATTTTTTCAATAGAATTTTTAATGATATTGAATAATTGAAAATTCATTCACTATAGTAGGATTTATTTTAGAATTTAAGTAGCTGCTGGTATATTATTAACTTACCAGTGCAGCTTAAACAAATATTCTCTTTTCATCATTGTAATAGGATTAATCTCATGTCCGCATTTCTTTATTAAAGCCTTTTGCGTGCTTAAAAGTGTCAAACTTTAATTTTGAAGTGGCTATTGATGAAAAAACATTCAATGAGAAAGGTAATTCGTAAAACTGTAAAAGAGTTGGCATTTTGAAAACAGTGATGCAAAGTGGATTATTTCGCAGACTGATTTATAATTATTTATTCTCGAAGATTTTTTGATAGCTATTGGCTGAATGTTTTTATTATTTATGAGCTTTTGCGGCTGTGGACCAATATTTGGATTTGGTACTAATACACTAAATTGATTATAAGCTTAATTCGTTTTTATATTCACGCCTAATTTTTTTAGAGAAATGTATTAAGGCTTTTAGACACAAAAAAGTGAAACGAGAAATAATTTATACGCATGAATCTAAATATTGACTTTGAATAAAGAAAAGTAAAATTCAAAACAAAATTACCGAATATACCGAAATCAAGCTCAAATCTAATTACAAGAAGGCTTCTAAATATAAAAAGGCAGCAGTGACAGTTTTCTCACTGACGAATAAAGTTAATTGTACATATAGTGCTACCAAATTATAAAATGTATGTAAATAGTAAAGCATGCATTCAAAAAAAGATAAGTAAATTGAGAGTTATTTACTCGCAAAGATTCATTGAAAACTGTAGATTGAATATGGCTTCCATTGAATACGTTTTTAACGCTGTTAGCGAAATAGTATCGCAGATCTACTTATGTTAATATTTTAGTATTAATTATTACATTTATTTAGTCAAAAATATTCATCAACTATATCTGGGAAGCATGAGAATAAATTTTCCATATTGAGAGGAATACTTTGTACTAACGATTTAATATGATAATGAGTGCAATGCTTATTAAATTGATTTACAATTTCTTTGTCCAATTGTAAGAATGCGAATATAGCTAGGAATTACTTATTGAAGTTATTACTTATTCTCATTAGAAAGGAAACAGTTTTTTTGGCGTTTCAGAATGGGATACCGTTCTAAATATTTGCTTGGGTTGGAAAATTTAAATGATTTCCGTTTCTCTATCAAGTAAAAGTTTTGCAAATCTTTTACACATATTTCAGCACATTTCCGTACGATATTAACGAATAACTCAATGTTGGTTGTGAATTATTTAGTCATGATTTATACAGCTTATATACTACTGTAATCAAAAACTATCTGGAATGCTCTTCCTTTAAAATACATATATAGTAGACTTGCAGAATTACTATACTATACGACTAATACTATGAAGTACAGCTTGTAATAGCACCCAATGAAACACAAAACACAAATGAATTGATTTTAATCGTCTTTCAATGAAAAGCTATATCAAAATTTTGAAATATATTGAAACTACAACGAATGAATACCCGTTTTAATTTAACGTAACCCATCTTATTTCAAAGTTGTTTAAAAAATTTACCTGTCATTTTAAAATAAGAAATTGCAAACTTTTAAAATATTTTAATTTGCATATTTTATTTTTATGATACAGCAATCTGCACACTATTACGCATTTAACCAAAGCTTTAAAGAAAGTTGGTCGAAATATACATATACCACCAAGAAATTAGTGTCTAGTGATATTTTGCAGGAAATAAATAAATCACATTAAAATGTAACTCCTAAGTAATATTTCTGCAATAGGTAATATACCGGAACAAATAAATACAAACTGAAGCAAAATTCCACTCCTTTAAAAAAATGCAGAATCCTGAAAAAAAATTGTTCTAACGTATTGAATTTTGACTTTTTGAATACATTCTGAAATAGAACAATTCGACAAAAAACTTGAACAACATTGATAAAGACAAAAAAAAAGATTTATAAGCAAAAAGAACACATATTTATAATACTTGGGGATCCTCAAATATCACCGCAACATCTCGCTGTCAACTCAAATACCCAAACAAAGAATTCCAAATCAAATTAAAAATTAAACATTAATTATGGCTTGCCAGATACCGAGTAGCAAAATTCCGCTTTTATGATCAATGAGTTTATATTTTGGGCTTTCGTGTTCCATTACAAAATGTAAGTTATGTGAAATCACATGTTTTAACATTCTTTCTTTATCAATCAAATATTTATAAATTATTTACATCATGGGAAGAAATAAAAAGTCAGTTCAAACATAAATATAATAATTTAATTTGTTTAAGGAAATTGTTTATCTATCGACGCTGGTAAAACAATCCGAGCTGTGTACAGCTATCGTCAGAAAAAAAATTTGTTTTTAATAAAGAATTTTTTCCCTTCGTTAAATTTCCAATAGTCGAATGTTATTGAGCAAAGAACATGCATTAAATTTTGTTTCCGCAATAGAACTTCTGCTACCAACACATTTGAAATGTTGCAAAAAGCTTTTACTGACGACTATTTATCAAAAACACCATTATTTGATTGGTATAAAAAATTTAAAGATGGCAGAGGAATCCGTCGTAGATGATTCGCGATCTGGTAGACCATCCACTTCGACTTAAGATCAAAATGTCAATCAGGTCAGAGAATTGGTGCTTAGTGATAGTCCTTTAACAATAAGAGACATTATTGAACAATTTTTTACATCATTCGTCGAAACGACAAGTCGAAAACGACCGGAATTATGGCGATATAACTCATGGGTTTTGCATCACGCATTCATTTAACAAATACGGCTCCACAAGCTCCGTATTCAACCGATATGGCACCGTGTGACTTTTTCGTATTTCCATGGGTGAAACTCCCTCTTCGTGGTTACCGTTTTGAGTCCATTGATGCAATAAAAGAAAATTCGATACGAACCCTAAAGGGGTTACACAAAAACGACTTTATGGCATCTTTTTAGGATTGGAAAAAACGTTGGCAGAAGTGCATTGAAGTCGGAAGACACTACTTTGAAGGAGATGTTATATAGTTTGACCAATAAATTGACACCTTTTGTTTTATGACAGCATTCCGGGCACTTTTTGATCCCAGAAGTAAATAGTTTTGACATGGTAATTTTGCATATTCAAATGAATTTGGTAGTTTTTCTTCAGGACTCAAATCTATTAATCTTTCTTTCAATGCCAAAATTAATCTCGTCATGTCAGCATTCTAACGCATTTCATACATCTTCTATTTCATGACGTATATTTCTCTGGGATCCTCCGATTTGTCTTTGAGTAATGTAGCTAATTTTCAAGAAATGTGCATGGTGGTTGAAAAATTTAGACACGGATTTGCCAATTGAGTTTAAATGCATTGCTCTTTCTGAATATTGATGGTAGCGTAATTTCTACGAATAAATTATTTAGACTGCTTTTTAAACCTCTTTTCGTCTAGAAGTAAGAGTGCTGGCATCTGGATCGAAACGTACCTGGTTCGAATCCGAGATGAGGCATGGTTTTACCGTCTGGAATGAATTTGTGGTCTCCCTTTAATGTTGTGCCATAATGAGTTATGTTCAATTAGCCGGACATTAGAAAAAAAGCTTTTTAAGCCCTCTGAGGGGTTCTCAAGCATACATGCTGTCTGCAGGTTTTCTTGATTTAACAAGTTTAAACCCCTTCTGGACCAATAGAATCATTCATTATTCAACCAAAAGATATGACTAGTTGTTAAGTGTACTGTGGAGTTACTTTTACATGGAAAGAAGGCCACATATTCAACTAGTTACCACCGTCACAGCCTAAGCCATTCATTCGGTGTATCGACACGCAATTTTGAACCATGGTCAGATGACGACGTAACATCTGAAGGAAGGCAACATATGACCAAGTCCCGACAAGCAAGTGTGTCACGGGGGAAGTGGAATGCTACTCTATTTGGAAATCTGGTGATACTAGGGTTGAACCTCGCAAAAGGAGAAGTCTAATGGGTATTAGAAATACCTGGGAAACTTCTCGACTTCTAAGAATCAAACTCAAGTGGAAATTGTAAACAAATACGTGTTGAGAAACGGCTGGTATTAACGACTGCAATCATGCTACTTTAATTATTCAAATGCAGATGAACGCTTTCAAATCTTCTAATGGATGCAGACATGCTCTGCTGTATTACAATGAGCAATTTTAGCAACCAACATTTTTTCCCGGCAGTAAAAGAAATAAAATGTGGGTAAAATTGGAAATGAGGCTTAAATCGCGTGGATTTAATGTATTCAGGCCAAATTTCAATACATCACAGAACTCGAGTAATTATAGGATACCGATAAATGTTTATGCCATTACGTTTCAACCAATCTGATAATATTTAGAAGGACCGCTCGTCGCAAAGAGCTGTGCCATTGCAATAATGCGACTGCAATTATGCATTATTCAGCATATTCTGACGGCCTTAAATTAATTATGAGGGAAATATCCCACTATGAAGACACACTTATTTGACCTTCATTCTCGCAACGTTCCTTCATTTCTACCCCGGATCGCGTGACACTGGTGACAGCAGCTGACGAAGGGAGGTTTTCATTTAGGCGAGACAATGAATGTCTTTGGCGCAATTTTTACAGTGCAAAAAAACAAGGCCGGCGTATAGTCAAGTCGGTATTTCTAGGAAAAAAAATTACATGTTCCGACCACTTTACCTGGCACGAATAGCTTAGTAATTTCCCAGAGAAGAGTTTAATGAAATTGGGGGCAATTTAATAGCGAAAACCTGGGGTGATAACAATGACTTGACAGTAGCTGTTGATGCCTGATTTAGTTAGAAGTTGAAGGAAGGCGAAGAAAATGTTAAATTTGTATCGCGACGGAGATTAAACCGGTGTATCGCAAGAATAGCACTGGTATGCTGTACGGATGGTGAAACTTTAAATTAAGAAAGATTAGCTCCATTTCAACGGTTTAATTTGGAACTTTTGACAAGTGTGTTCACAAATAATTGTGAATACTCGTATTTTTTATACCCATAGAAATAATTTTGAATGCTCGTATTTTTAATACCCATAGACATAATTTTGAATGTTCGTATTTTTAACCCTTCTTTGCATGATTTCTTCTTTATTGGTGAAATAAATCAAGGTGATATAATTCATGTTCAAAATTAAAGGAAAAATGGTTAAATATCTTAGTATATATTTGTAGTATAAATTTAGCAAAAAACAATATGATGGTATCATGTGGTATTTTTTAAATTAAACGCAAACTTTTTCAGAAATTGCTCTAAAAATAACAGAAACACATGTTACAAACCTTTCTTCCACTCGTTTTCACTTTTTTAGCAATAGAAATTCAAATATAATAAAACAAAATTAAAAACGAAATCATACGTTTATTGCAACTACAACAAACAGCGGAATGACAACTTCAAGCTCGTTTTACTGATAGTGACACTTGCTTATTTTTGACAGCTATGTTTTTTTTTATGCAATAGACATTAAAAAGGTATCCAGACACGATCAACTTAAAGTGAACTTGTTCTTTTATATAATTTTTGGGCATTCAATGTTCTGATGGAAATTTCCACCATTATGCAAAGAAGGGTTAACACCTATAAAAATAATTTTGAGAAGTATTTTTTTTTATTTCGAAATATCATAAATAAATTATTTCAAAAAGATTTCTAGACTCATTTTGGAATAGAAAGTTACTTAATAATTTTTATTACTATTATATACTACCAAAATTATGCCAATTTTTTGTTGGCAAAAACACAATACACTTTGATGAGCTGCAGAAGTTTTGAAATTAGCTTATGTATGCGAAGACATGAAAAAGGTTGAAAATTGCTGGTTTATTAATATGTGCCATAATAGAGCCTGAACTGTGTCTAGAACTGTCACGTACCTGTTACTTAAAATTTATTTTTACGATACACAATTAGATTACAGTAATGCATATTTTTCATACGATATACAGTAATGCATATTTTGAATTTTTATCAACAAAAACCTGAAGAGAGAGCTCCTTGATCACCTTTAAGGTTCCTTTGTTAAGCACTGTATGAAAAACATCAGCTTATAGTTTGTAAAACGGAATTGCACATGATCAACGAAGAAAATTAAGAATCGATCCTAAAAGCTTCCAAGCGACTTCAATATTACATTAATCTGTTATAAGAAATTTTACATGAAATGATTACGTGTATATTTAGCTCCATATGAATTTATAAATGATAGTATATTAGAAATATTTTTGTTTCTTAAACAAAAAATCAAACCGTTTTGAATGAAATGCTTAAGGGGTTAGATACCTTTTAAATGTCAAAATATGCAAAAAAATCACTACATCTCGAATCTTAATATCTCCATGAATAAATTATTTACATAAATGAATTTTTGTATGCAGATTTTAACTACCTTTATATTTTGTAAACTATTTTTTTAAAATTTCTACCCCTTAAATATATTGTAAATTGGACCAAAATGAGATGCATTGTTTTTGTTGTTAGAAAATTACATGGTGCATTGCGCGCAGTATTCTGGGCGAAGTAATTATTATTCTGTGCTGAATTTTTTTTTGTATTCTTAAAAATATATATTACAATGACGAACTCTTGTAATTTAAAAAAAAACATTTCTTACAAAAAAGTTTTAATAAAAAAACCTGAATTTTTTTCTTTTTTTCAACACAAAATTAGCCTTTTTTCAAAAATTTTCAACAGGATAGACAAAAATGTTGGGCATTTTAAACATATATATGGTTTATATAATCACTTATAATTTCATGTAATTCTAACCAACCATTCCAGAGAAATCTTGCGCGCAAGTGGTAAAATCACAGTTTTGAGATATCGTCGTTTAAAAACAATTCGCTTGTGAAATTCTTTCGCATTAAAGGAAGGAAACAATTGAAACTAAAAGTATAAGTCAAAGTACCTTGTTCCCAGACAAAAATAAAATAAAATTAATAAAACAATGTACATGTAGATGGCTTTAGCAATATAGAGCGTAGTCAAAATACATTTTTTTGATCGCTGATATCGACGAAGTACAAAATGTAAACAAACCATCTGGCTCTAAATGTTTGATTAAGGGCTTCACTCTTTTAACCATAACTTCCGTTCTAGAGTGAAATTTTACACCAGGTTTGTTTTAAAACGTTGCTAAGAAACAGAGCATTAAAATTAGATCATAAAATGTTTTTGATTTTTTTAGAAAATTTAAAAGGTACCTAACCTCTTAAGTCTGGTTTTTGTTGAGAAATTTTATATTGTGATATAGAAAGAAAAGAAAACATAGCAAAACCAGGTGTGATAGGGGGTTAGCAAGAAATAAATAAGTAAATGAAAATTACAATTTTAGTCTATTTGTCAACTTTCTAGTATAGAAAAATATGAATAGAGCGACAAACTATTCATCTCAGCTTTTGTTTGAATTTATTCGCTAAAATGGACCGAATTTTCGGTGAATAAACAACTGTGTGAGAGAGATAAGAAAAGGAAGCTAGTTATAAAAACAGTTTAACTGATACTTTAAAAGAACAGTTGACTAGAATAGATTATTTGATCAGATTGAGACTTTTCGTAATACTCAGAATTCTATTTGTTTAGCTTCTTAAACAGAAGAATTTTCTTCTATAAAAAATGAGAAAGGCTTCGAGAGAACTATTTAATTTTGTTGTCCAGTCTTGTTCTGACAAAATAGGTTTTACATTTAAGTTGGAAAACATTTATGCGTTATTTCGGATGATTCAAAAGTTTTTATTTTGCTATACTCTAGGAATTTCGAATAGTTTCATATACATATGCAGTTACTGTTTTTTGGTATATTCGTCCATTTCACATGGAATTCCCACTGTGTGATTAAAAAAGTACATTTTTGAACCTAAGAACGTAATAAGTTTTAGCTTGTGTGTTAGGTTAGTGTAGGTATGTAATTTAAAATATGTTGTTTAACTTTTTATTTGCTTCATAACTCAAAGTAAAATAACAGTGTCATTTTACCGCATAACTAAAGCGTTTTTCGTCAAACAATGCCATATTTAATTTTAATGCTTATCCACAACAATAACGGGTTTTGAAACGCGTTTACACATACCTTAAACATCTAAGAATAAAAGACCCCAAAACACCGAAATAATTCACTTTTTTAGAAGCAGCTGTGTTGTATATGATTCTGAGGCAAGCATTTGAGTTTTCGCGGTTTTATACTATTTACAAGAAAGGAAACATTCTTAAGAAGTTTAGTTTTTAGCATATGAGACGAATTCTGCAAAATATGATTCTTGCTAAGCAACTCTCGTAAGTTAGATATATTTTGGGTGTAAATGTTCAATTAGTGCATTTTATAAATAGTGCATTTTAAAAAGTATTATGATACATAATTACTTCACACAAGTCAATTGAAATTATTGAACAGAATAGTATTTAGATTACCAATATTCCACTCAGGATAACTGAAATTCCTTTCACATATTCATAGTTTTTATTCACCAACCACGTACTAGCATTAAATCCTTCCTCTTTACATTAAGAAAGGCTAAGTTAGTTTATTAGGATATACTGATGATTCCTGGTTGTTTGGGTATTTTGGTAACTGTTTATTAACGTCGTACTAGAGCATCACAACAGGCATTTAAGACGGTCCGGGATCAATCCCCTAAGGGAAAAATCCGAGGACAACACCACGTAATTTTGAACAAAGGTCAGATGACGAGGCAACACCTGAGATGGCACCCCACTCTCCAAACTTCCACACCAACCCAACGTGAGGTCCTTTGGCTTCGGCAGATTTAAGGTGCACCAGTCGCCTCTACAGCATACACTTAGAAACATCCATGATTCTAACCAGGAACCTTCCGATCTAGAGGCTAACACCTTAACCACTATACCGGTTGGTCGGCAGAAAATGTTTTTAAAGTTTAAAAGTAAATTGAAATGTATAAAAAATAAATATTACTGCTGCTCTCTGGAGGGTAAATATTGAGCGGTAAGACATGACGAACGGGCATTCTAAAAACAGGCATAGCTAAAAATCGCCGATTTTTGAGATATGACGCTATTGAAAGGAGTTAGTTATACGGTAGTTTTTATTCACCACCACTTAATCCAACCTCTTTACATTAAGCAAGTCTACGTTAGTCGGATCGGGTTGTTTGTGATACTAGACTGAGATAGGTCACCACTGCGGAGTGTTTTCGACACAGGATAATTCAAATTCTTTTCACATATCGCTCACTCCTTTCAACAACGTCATATATCAAAAAACGCGATTTTTCAGGAGAGTGATTTTAAAGTTTAAAAGAACATTGAAATGTACGAATAATAAATATTACTTTTGCTCTCTACAGGGTAAATATTTAGCGGTAAGACAAGACGAACTTGCAGGGATGTACTACTCTTTTAGGGCATTGTGAAAACAGCATAACTAAAAATCACCTATTTTTGAGATGTGACGTTGCTGAAAGGAGTGAGAGATATGGTAGTTTTTATTCACCACCACTTAATTCGTCCTCTTTACATTAAGCAAGCCTACGTTAGTCGGCTCGGCTCGTTTGGGATACTAGACTGAGATAGGTCACCACTGCGGAGTGTTTTCGACACAGGATAATTCAAATTCTTTTCACATATCGCTCACTCCTTTCAACAACGTCATACCTCAAAAAACGTGATTTTTCAGGAGAGTGTTAATTGGTAATATTTTAGTTAACGTCGTACTAGAGCAACACAACGGGCTATTGACGACGGTCCGGAATCAGTCCCTTAAGGGAAAGATTCGAGGACAACACCTCGTAATTTTGAACCACGGTCAGATGACGAAGCAACACCTGAGCTGGCACCCCACTCTCCAAACTTCCACGCCAACCCAAACAGGAGAGTGATTTTCAAGTTTAAAAGTACATAGAAATGCATTAAATATAAATATTATTTCTGCTCTCTAGAGGGTAAATATTGAGCTGTAAGACATGACGTACTTGAAGGGATGTACTACTCTTTTATGGGCATTGTAAAAAGTTGCATAACTAAAAAACGCCGATTTTTGAGATATGACGTTGTTGAAAGGAATGAGCAATATGGTAGTTTTTATTCACTACCACTTAATTCGTCCTCTTTACATTAAGCAGTCTACGTTAGTCGTTTCGGTTATTCTGCTGATTTCGGGTTGTTTAGGATACAAGACTGAAATAGGTCACCAACGCGGAGTGTTTTCATTAGGATCACGTTTCCGTTTGACCCTGGGGAGAACTCCGCTTAGGATGTGCAACACATAAAGTGGTTGGTCCAAATGTTTCACAAATCAGACCCCACGCGCTTTCTTACACGACACATGTGAGCGCATGCTTGTTTTCACACGCCCCCTCTCTCCGTGAAATGCATCCGAAATGCCGCATTTTGTTTCCAAGAAACAGGCGTCGAAGAAAGCTTCATTTCCATATAATGATATAAAAGTTTTCCCCGCATAATTGCGAGTGGAGCGGCCGAATCGCTGCATTTGAATAAATGAATAAATTAGTAACCTGCCATTAGAGAGGCAAGAGGCTCCCTAAAACCATTATAATGTAACTGCCTGTTTTTCTCCGGCCGGAGGAAAAAAAACCCCGCCTCCTCGTCTATTTACACCTATAAAACCCCGAATGCAAAAACACGAGCTTTGGAGTGAAACGCATATCGAGAGGGGGTAATTTATTGAGATAAAAAGGTCACTCAAGCGAGCAATGTTGCAGAGACCGAAAAACTAAATCGAAAATACCCTGGTTATTCCATATTAAACAGAATGTGATGAATTACTCGCGTCGTAAATAAAGCCCAAGGTCGGGACCAGTGGGCAGATTTGACGTGCGCAGAGAATACTCAGTGGACTCGTCAATTTCCCAAACCCCCTCCCAGCGCATTAAAAAAGCTTATATTTTGAGAGTCGGTGCTTTTTCACGTCATGCTTTGAATACTAATGCGTCGAATGGGGAGGTGCCGCGACGTCACTACAAACTGGATAATCGTTTTTTAACTTCTTTCGGGAAAGAAGACACGTCACTCCCTCTGAAATTACAACCGTGTCCTTTACAAGTCTTTTAAATTGAAAGCGGAATATCTTATGTGGCAAGGGTATAAAGATATCGGACTTGCTTGTTACGCGAGGTCGAGTTATGGGAGGTAGTTTCGACGATGTATTTATGCGCAGTTTTTTCGTGTATTAAATCTTCAATTTATGTTCAGGTTCCTCTCGGGATAATGGTAGTCCGGTTTGTAGTTTGGTATTTTTAATTGACGTCGCACTGGAGCAACAGTATGGGCTATTGGCGACAGTCCGGGTAATTTGGTAATTTTTTAATTAACGTCGTACTAGAGCAACACAACGGGCTATTGACGACGGTTCGGGATCAATTCCACCTCGTAATTTTGAACCACGGACGGCGACAGTCCGGAATCAACCTCCCATGTGAAAGTTCCGAGTGGAAGTTTAAAGAGTGGGGTGCCAGCAGGAAGGGGGGGGGGAGAGATCCAAGGTAAGGTAATTTTTAGTTAACGTCGCACGAGAGCAACACAACGGGCTAATAACTACGGTCCAGGATCAATCCCTTAAGGGAAAGATCCGAAGACAACACCTGCCGACCAACCGGTATAGTGGTTACGGTGTTAGCCTCTAGATCGGAAGGTTCCTGGTTCGAATCCGGGTCCGGGCATGGATGTTTGTAAGCGTATGGTGTAGAGGCGGCTGGTGCACCTTAAATCTGTCGTGGCCGAAAGTCCTCACGTTGGGTTGGCGTGGAAGTTTGGAGAGTGGGGTGCCAGCTCAGGTGTTGCTTCGTCATCTGACCGTGGTTCAAAATTACGAAGTGTTGTCCTCGAATCTTTCCTTTAAGGGACTGATCCCGGACCGTCGTCAATAGCCCGTTGTGTTGCTCTAGTACGACGTTAAGTAAAATTACCAATTACCCTTAAGGGAAAGATCCGAGGACAACACCTCGTAATTTTGAACCACGGTCAGATGACGAAGCAACACCTGAGCTGGCACCCCACTCTTCAAACTTCCACGCCAACCCAACGTGAGGACTTTCGGCCACAACAAATTTAAGGTGCACCAGCCGCCTCTACACCATACGTTTATAAACATCCATGCCCGGACCCGGATTTGAACCAGGAACTTTCCGATCTAGAGGCTAACACCTTAACCACTATACCGGTTGCTGTAACTGGATGCATTTTCTCTTCTATGCCTGTAAAACTTTCCTCGGGAATGTTAGTTTATTCTTGGTAGCGCAGCTATTATGTACTTTGCGCCATACAACTCAACCAACCAACCTAACCAATTCAAAATATATGAGTCATCAATCTCCGAGACAGTTGAGTTACCTGTCACCGAAACATTAATTGGTAATTTTTAGTTAACGTCGTACTAGAGCAACACAACGGGCTATTGACGACGGTCCGGGATCAGTCCCTTAAGGGAAAGATCCGAGGACAACACCTCGTAATTTTGAACCACGGTCAGATGACGAAGCAGCACCTGAGCTGGCACCCCACTCTCCAAACTTCCACGCCAACCCAACGTGAGGACTTTCGGCCACGACATATTTAAGGTGCACCAGCCGCCTCTACACCATACGTTTACAAACATCCATGCCCGGACCCGGATTCGAACCAGGAACCTTCCGATCTAGAGGCTCCGAAACATTAACAGTTTTCTTAGTTATGATTTTCTATTATCTTAGATTAGCGATGCTTTGTTTTTAAGATCATCGTTCAGAAATCCATTTATGCAGCAGATCGTAGTATGTGACTCAATACCACTCAGCCTGACCAAATTTGACCTTTGAGTCGTAAAGTTAACCCACTTCTCAGATAGACGTGGTGGAAAGCGTTAGGCTTAACTTGGTTCTTGTTGGTCTTTTGTTCCACTTTTAACTGATTTCTAAATCTTTACACATTGTGTACATGTAGTTGTTATGTTCACATGATTTATGGTTCCGGTCTTTTCAAACGATGAAATCTCACGTCTAGTATATGCGACCTATATGTTGTCTGGATTGTAATTGGTAAGCCAATTCCATTAGTACATTGCACCGCATACATACAATTTGTCCCGGTAGTACGTTGTAACACACATAAAACTTGTTATACTCATAGAACTTATATACAAATACAAATACAAATATTGACGACCAGCTACAGGCTCAAGCCCAACAAGGCTGGTCCTTTGTTTATGAATTCTCCAATTCCCACTGACTATCCAATTGTGTCTTAAATTCGTACACTCCCTTTGAATTAACTATATTTTCTGGCAACGCGTTCCAACTGTCTATTACCCTATTAAAGTAGTAGTTTTTCCTTAAATCCCGATTAAAATGTGTCTTATTCAATTTATACCCATGACCCCTTGTTCTGTTATCCCTATTGAAATTTAAGCCCTCTGTGTCCCCTTGTTTTACAAACTTGAAAAGCTGAATCAAATCCCCCCTCCTTTTTCTTCTTTCCAGTGTATACATGTTTAGCTTACTTAAACGTTCATTATAGTCGAAATTTGCTAGCCCCTTTATTATTTTTGTAGCTCTGTGCTGAACCCTTTCAATTGATTCTATGTCCTTTCTCATATATGGAGCCCAGAATTGTACAGCATATTCTAGATGTGGTCTTACTAAACCCTTATATAACGGCAAGATTATATTCTTATCCCTTGAAGTTACAGTCTTTTTAATATACCCCAGTAACCTATTAGCCTTTTTACCCGCAGCTGAACATTGATGACCCATTTTAAAATCCCTGTGAATTATAACCCCAAGATCCTTGACTGTTTCTCCCTCCTTTACCTTTACTCCCTGCAGCCTGTACTCGGCTCCACTGTTCCTGTAACCCATATGCAGAACTTGACATTTCCCTACATTAAATGACATACCCCATTTTACAGCCCATTCGGATATCTTATCAAAATCCCCTTGTAAATTTTCTATCTGTAACTTGGTATCCACTGTCCCCCATATTTTTAAGTCATCTGCAAATATACTGATTCTATTCTTGATCCCCTGACCTATATCATCTATGAAAATTATAAATAAAATTGGTCCCAAAACTGATCCCTGAGGCACCCCACTTATAACTTCTGTCCACTGTGAATAATTTCCTTTTACCTGCACTCTGCTTTCTACCCAATAACCAATTCTTTATCCATATTAATGTTTTTCCCTGAATCCCCAGCCTTTCCAATTTAAACAGTAATGCCTCATGAGGTACTTTATCAAAAGCCTTTTGAAAATCTATGTACATGATATCCACACTGCTCTTATTATCCAGCTCCTCAGTAATTTTTTCGTAGAACTTCAAAAGGTTTGTAGAGCAGGATCTGCCATTCCTAAACCCATACTGATTCTCTGATAGCAGTCCCCCCTCCTCCAAGTATAACATTATATGCTTTTTTAACAGAGATTCAAATATTTTGCAAATTACTGATGTTAGACTTACTGGTCTATAGTTGCCCGGATCACTTTGTATTCCCTTTTTGAAAATTGGAGTTATGACTTGTAACCCATATGCAGGAAAAAGACTGCATAAAAGGAGGGAAACTTGTTTTCACATAAAACTTGTTTTCACATAAAACTTGTTTTCACATAAAACTTGTTACAGCCATAAAATT
Source organism: Metellina segmentata (assembly GCA_947359465.1). NCBI lineage: Eukaryota > Metazoa > Arthropoda > Arachnida > Araneae > Tetragnathidae > Metellina > Metellina segmentata. Next base: position 68,393,912 of record OX375884.1, read on the forward strand.
TTTTACATACATGTCTTGTTACATAAATAAAACATGTCTCGTTAGTGCGTCGTCCCGTCGTTACATAAAACTTGTGATTTTATAGTCCTGGTCTATTCGAAAGATGCACCCTCATGTGTTCGAACTATATGTTGCATGGATTGTAATTGGTAAGCCAATTCAATTAGTACATTGCACCGCATACATACAACTTGTCCCGGTAGTACGTCGTAACACACATAAAACTTGTTACATCCATACAATTTTTTACATACATATCTTGTTACATACATAAAACATGTCCTGTTAATACGTCTTCCCGTCGTTACATAAAACTTGTGATTTTATAGTCCTGGTCTATTCGAAAGATGCACCCTCGAGTCTTGTATATGCGGCTTATATGTTGCATGGATTGTAATTAGTAAACCACTTTCGTAGATTCCGTCGTCCCGCTTAGCTATTGCGATAGGATAAGGAAAAGCTCAGTTAACCCTCCAAGTACTTTGGACGAGATATCTAGTACTGATCTGATTAATTTTCTAAAGAGATTTCTCGTCATCAAGATATTGCCGATTATTTGATGATGTCGAGTTCAAGATCTGGTAAGTTTCTCTCGACGAGAAATCTCGTCCATCAGAAAATCCGTTTTGGTCACTTGTTTCTATATTGCTAATGACGAGATACTTCTTCGAGGCTACACCCAGGAGGGTTAACTTAAAGAAAAGAAATCACTCCTTTCTTCCTAGATTGTAATCTTTATCCCTTGAAACAACGCGCTCAGGGTTTAAATTCTGGTGTAGGTGGTGTGTTTTTAATTGTCCAGAACCATTTTAAGCCATAGGTTTGGTTTAATTAGTCCCCGTGAAGCAGTATATGACAAGAGTCACAATCCCAACTTAATTATATCATTGTATAAGAATACAATGTAACGTATTTAGGTTTAGTTTATCATATCCACTCCTAAGACGTTGTATAAGAATACAACGTAACGAATTTCGGTTTAGTTTATCGCATCCACTCTTGAGACGTTTTATAAGAATACTAGCCACCACGTGGCCAGTGACAGCTCTTTTCGTAGGGTCAAGTGTGACCACTGCTCGAAAACCCCCGTGATGGCCTCATCACTGTCAAATGCGGCCACATTCGAATTGCGAAGAGATCCAATAGCCGTGACGTCACAATCTCTTGCGATAACCGTCGACGGCTTAAGCAAGTAGCTAATGTGGGGTGGAACGTCCTTCGGGGTCCGATAGAAAGAAGCTTGTTTTAAGTTCCGCTCGGCAACCCTCTCGTACTTTCAAAAAATTCCATTAAATTAATTTTAAAATGTTCTAGACTGAATTTTAAAATTCGGGCTACGTACAAAAATTGCGAAAAATTTAGACTACCAGTGTGGCCAAATCCCATTACTGTAATTGCCATAGATTCGTCAGGAACATGCACATAACAAACACTTCCTTTTATAATAGTAGAGACATCAACAACTGTACTTGTGTATTTTCAAAATTCTCTCAGATAACCATGGTATTAATAATATAATTATGTTTAAGACTTATTATAACTCACTGAAACGATCTCCACTGCTAAGTTATCGCTTTTTGTAACGACTTTTCTATTAAGACAGATTGAATTACTAATTTTTCCTTTATTACGTGCTTGTTCAGTTGGAAGAACAGTCAGAGGATTTAAAGTTCGTGACTAGATCCAACCAAACACCGGGGCGGCGATAGCTCGACCTGAGGGTTACAGCCAAAGACCTTCGTGTACAAAGGGGGCTGGTGCACGTTAAATACGCCGTGGCCTTAAATGTCCTCTCGTTGGCATGGTGTGGAAATTTGGAGAATGGGGTACCAGATCAGGTGTGACCTCGTCATCTGATCATGGTTCAAAATGACGTAATGTTGTCCTCGGATCGTTGCCAATAGCCCGTAATTTTGCTCCAGCGTGACGTTCATTCAACTACTCACTTCTGTTAAGTGACCACAAGGTTCTCCGAAAATCCTCTAATCAGCAAAAGATCCGATTTCTTCCATTTAAACAGATGTAGATTAGTTGGAAGACCATGATAAATGATGATACAAACTAGTTTTGATTCATTACGACCTCCCAGAAACGTTCATAATATGACACCTACCGTATTTGTTTCATCAATTCCAGACTTCGAGCTACCGAATCACTGAGCTCTCAATTTGCAGACGGTAACATAACCCGGGGGTATTCATTCCTCTCTTTTGTGCCAGTAAAACTTTCCTCCTGTGTATGTCCATGATTTGACGTTGTTTGTAGTCGCAGCTTGGCCAAATATGACCAATGTGCCATGAAACTCAAACAACCTCGAGTTATTGTGCACTTCCATTTTAAAAATTACCGATAAGAAACTTGATTTATTCTACTACAATAAAGCTTCTGAGTGGTTATTTCGCATGATTTTGGGAAGAATTGTTTGCCCATAGACTAAATGTACCTAGTTAAAAGAAAGGGACGCGGTAGACCAGTTGGAAGAGCAAGGGATTAAAAACCGGAGGGTTGCGAGTTCGAAACTCGGTTCAGTATGTCTCTCCACTGTGCCATGAAACTCAAACAAACTCGAGTTATTGTGCACTTCCATTTTAAAAAATACAGATAAAAAAACTTGATTTATTCTACTACAATAAAGATTCTTAGTGGTTATTTCGCATGATCTTGGAAAGGATTGTTTGCCCATATACTAAATTTACCTAATTGAAAGAGAGGGACGCTGTAGACCAGTTGTAAGAGCAAGGGATTAAAAACCGGAGGGTTTCGACTTCGAAACTCGGTCCAGTATGTCTCTCCACTGTGCTATGAAACTCAAACAACCTCGAGTTATTGTGCACAACCATTTAAAAAATTACTGATAAAAAAACTTGATTTATTCTACTACAATAAAGCTTCTGAGTGGTTATTTTGCATGATTTTGGAAAGATCTGTTTACTCATAGACTAAATTTACCTAGTTGAAAGAGAGGGACGCTGTAGACCAGTTGTAAGAGCAAGGGATTAAAAACCGGAGGGTTTCGACTTCAAAACTCGGTCCAGTATGTCTCTCCACTGTGCTATGAAACTCAAACAACCTCGAGTTATTGTGCACAACCATTTAAAAAATTACTGATAAAAAAACTTGATTTATTCTACTACAATAAAGCTTCTGAGTGGTTATTTTGCATGATTTTGGAAAGATCTGTTTACTCATAGACTAAATTTACCTAGTTGAAAGAGAGGGACGCTGTAGACCAGTTGTAAGAGCAAGGGATTAAAAACCGGAGGGTTTCGACTTCAAAACTCGGTCCAGTATGTCTCTCCACTGTGCTATGAAACTCAAACAACCTCGAGTTATTGTGCACAACCATTTAAAAAATTACTGATAAAAAAACTTGATTTATTCTACTACAATAAAGCTTCTGAGTGGTTATTTTGCATGATTTTGGAAAGATCTGTTTACTCATAGACTAAATTTACCTAGTTGAAAGAGAGGGAAGCGGTAGACCAGTTGGAAGAGCAAGGGACTAGAAACCGGAGGGTTACGAGTTCGAAACTAGGTCCAGCTAAAGACTCGTACACTGGGTCTGGTGCACGTTAGACCTGCCATGGCTTCCAATCTCCTCATGTTGGCGTGGTGTGCTAGTTTGGAGAGGGAGATACCAGCTCAGGTATTCTCGTCATCTGACCATGGTTCAAAATTACGAGGTGTTGTTCTTGGATCTTTCACTTCCAGATTAATCATGGCTGTTCCCAGTAATCCGTTGCTCCAGTGCGAGGTTAATTATCTGCCAATCTTATTGAAAGATAATTAAAAACCACTTTATCTTACGTAACGGCCACTTTTGACGACTGTAAAAAATAATTTATTTTCTGTTCATTCAACAAAAAATTTGTGAGCGACAGTATGTCTCTCCAACATAGAAATGTTTTTAAATGTGAATTCTCGGACAGTTGGTATAGGAGAGATGGATAACCTTTTTGAACTGGGGCACGTTTGAACACTTTTATCTGTTAATACATCTTCTATAAATGTTTTTCTATGAATTATTCCTTAAATATAGATGCCAACTCCTTACGATTCTTGAAATCTTGAAACTTGCCAGAATTATACCATTTTCTTTGAATACTTTTGTCTTAGGAGTAAGGTAAAATATAAATTGTTCGGCATTCTGCACTTTATTTTACAATCGTCAATCACTACCATTTCTAGTACCAAGCACTTTCTTTGAAGTACAGGGGATCACTTTAGACAAGTTTTACTGCATGTAACTTTGTACATCACATATTTTCCTGTTTCGGACTCTTGAGCAGTGGTTTTCTTATGGCGCAAGGGCCAAAGAGCAAGGAACCAAACTGCATTAGGCCTAACTGCACTGCACCAAATTGGCAAACTGCACCAAATTGGCCAAACTACACCAAACACAAGACAATATTAAATTTAGCAGTTGATGTAAATGTTAACATGCCTAAGTGTTACTTGAACGCCTCATGTTATGACAAGCTTGTTGCTAAGTGGAACGAAGAGTATGTCTTGTATGAGAAAGCTGGCCACACATAAAACATTTTAAATACTATTAAGCATAGATTGAACTCAGAATTATTTTTCTTCCCAAACTTCAAAAGCACACAGTTTTTATCTAGCCATGGAAATTTTGCTAAACATCAACATTGGTTTCATCTTTGGAATAATGATATGCGAGAGTGTTCAAAAAAGCAGCCACAAATATGGAGCATTTGAAAATTAAAGAATTTGCCTTTAGAATGATTTGAGAAGATTGGGTAAAACAAGGCCAGTGAAACTCAATGTTTTCGTTCAATCTAATCTGCTTTTCTACTCATTTCTTAAATTCCTCAAATCTTGTAATTTTAGTTCAAATTTTTTCCCACCATTTAATCAACTTACTTCTGCAAGCTTAAGTTGTATTTCTGTGGTGCACGGAGAGTTTGCTTTTGTAAAATAAAAAAAATTATGGACATAAACGCGAGGAAAGTTTTTCTGACAGATAAGAGAAAAATTCATCTATGATAAATTACAGAAATCGAACCAGAGCCGCCTTCTGCTCGCAGGTTGCTAGTGCATTGGGAACACCGCCTGAGCCACAGTGGTCTATCTTGAGTAGTGAAACTAGTGCAGGGCTTGAACCTTTAATCCCAAAACACCTTACATTTTAATAGTTTTGTATGCATACAACCGTGGGGATTCACTATTAAAGAACTTTGATATTTTACCTAACTATTTTTCACTATTAAATAAGTTATATAATTTTTTGAGGTAATAGTTTACGAAGGCTAAATTTTTATTTTGTAAAATAAAAGTTGTTGAGAGAGAGAGATAGAGGAGATGCATCTATTAATTATGAAACGTACATCACACTGCTGTCTAATTTTATTTCACACTCTTGTTTTAGGTTTTTTTTTTCAAATTAAATGTAATGTTCTTTATGACAGAACTTATTACTTCTCCTAAATATGCATACAACAGGGGGGGGAGAGATTCACTATTAAGGAATTTTCATACTTTACCTACGTATTTTTCACTATTAAATAAGTTATATAATTTTTTGAGATAATAGTTTACAACGGCTAAAATTTTAAATTGTAAAATAAAAGTTGTTGAGAGAGAGAGAGAGAGAGAGAGATAGATAGAGGAGATGCAGCTATTAATTATGAAACGTACATCACACTGCTGTCTAATTTTATTTCACATTCTTGTTTTAGTTTTTTTCAAATTAATTGTAATGTTCTTTGTGACAGAATTCATAGCTCCTCTTAAAGGTCACTTTAAAGGTCTCAGTTGTATAAATTACATCTCCCGCAACAGACATTAGCGTTTTTTATATCTACAAACCAAAAATGTGCCAAACAACTATGTTAATGCGTGGAAAACTGCCAGAAATGTGATGTATTAAATAACAAGTAGAATCGATAATCATATAGACAATATTAAAAAAAAACTTATGGTACGGCGCCATGTTTTACAGCGAAGCAAAAACCTGTCGCTCTTAGACGTCAAGTTCGATTTGAATCGATCGAAGTACATGAAGTTACATTCTTCGGGAATATAAGTTAAAAAAAAAAACAGGTTCAGAGAAGGAAATCTGAAAAAATGGTGTTGTTTGATTCGAACTATGAACTTGTGAAAAATTTTATTCATAGATGTGTTTTAGGTATAACAAGTCACTGGGCGGCTAGCCCGGCGTTCTGCTAGCCCGTGGTTTCGCAAACCAACACCACGGGCAACGCCGTGATGTAAGGTATTAATTTAGTGCATACGAAACCTTCCGTAGATTTCAAATCCGTTGAAGATATATTCAATTTGAAAATTATTTACTTAAAGAAAATCATATTTTTTGGTATCAATCTAAGGTAAAATTTTCTTCCGATTTCAAATCCGTTGAAATTTTCAATCTATCTTTAGCGATTCCGATTTTACGTAAAAAAACTTAACAATTCCAGTCAATATGTTTTTTATTTCTTACTCTCATTCGCGGAAATAGGACAGGAAATGTATTCTGTTACTTTTTTTTTAACGCAAAGGGCAGAAGAGGCAATCTGTTTTTTTTTTTCGAAAGAGAAAGTTCAAGTGACGTTCAAAAATATTTATTTAAAGAAAATCATATTTTTAGGTAACGATCTAAACTGAAATTTTCCCCAAATTTCAAATCTGTTGACATTTTTACTCTATTTTTAACGGTTTAGGAGATAGAAAAAAGAACTACATAACTGAAGTCAAAACTTTTTTTACGCTTTGCTGGAAAATCATTAATTTCCGCAAAATGAAAACGGAAACGGGAAAAATAAAATTAGTATCTGTCATATCTTTATGCGCTTGCCATTCCAAAGAAAATAATAATAATAATAATTAAATTTCATTAAGTTCATTTTAAAATGTTCTAGATTGAATTTTCAAATTCACCGCGACCCAAAAATTGCAATAAATTTGGACTACCTGTGTGCCAAATCTCATTGCTGTAAGTGCCATAGAATCGTCAGGATTTAGCGGCCCCAAACAGACAAACAAACACTTCCTTTTATAACAGTAGAGATATATTCAATTTAAAAATTATTTATTTAAAGAAAATCATATTTTTAGGTATCGATCTAAAGTGAAATTTTCCGCAGATTTCAAATCCGTTGAAATTTTTATTCTATCCTTAACGGTCTAGGAGATGAAAAAAAATAATTAAGTGAGTCCAGTTAAAAGATTTATCGTCTGGCTGGAAAATCATTCCTCCGCGCAAAATCAAAGCGGAAACGAAAATTTTTTTTTCTCAGATTTCCTTACGATGAAAAAAACTTGGCATGATTCCAAAGGCTGATTGCAAGGTCAAGTGGGTAGAAAAAAGTCCATATTCGGGTCTTTCTTCTTCAGCGGAAGAAAGGCGTTGAAAAACCGATGGAGAATAAAACTATTAAATTTATTTAAAATGTTCTAGACTGAATTTTAAAATTCGCCGCGACCCAAAAATTGCAATAAATTTGGACTACCTGTGTGCCAAATCTCATTGCTGTAAGTGCCATAGAATCGTCAGGATTTTGCGGCAACAAACAGACAAGCAAACACTTCCTTTTATAATATTAGAGAAGGGATGTTAAGCAGTTGATAACAATCAACAATTTAAAGTATCGAAACAGAAGGGCGAGAAACTTAATTATGTTTGTCATCATCCTCAACTCAGGTTAAAGCGCAACGGTAGCCTGGTTGGATGAGTAGCGAACTAGCAACCGAAGGGTTTCGAGTTTGAATTCATCCAAAGACCGTCGTGTGCAAAGGGGCTGGTGAACGTTAAATACGCCGTGGCCTCAAATGTCCTCACATTTCCGTGGTGTGGACAGTTTTGTTCCAGCTCAGGCGTTACAGCGTCATCTGACCGTAATTCAAAATTACGAGGCGTTGTCCTCGGATCTTTTCCTTCGGGATTTATCCCGAATCGCCCGTTGTGTTGCTTCAGTGCGACGTTAATTAATTACCTACGAAATTAAGGAGCCGTCGTGTAGGTAGATATTTTAATTAACGTCGCACTTGAGCAACACAACGGGATATTGACGATGATCCGGGATCAATCCCCCATAGGAGAGATCCGAGGACTAAACACCGCGTAATTTTGAGCTGCGGTAAGATGACAGGTCAACACCCCACTCTCCAACTCGTCAACGTGAGGACATTTGAGGCCAAGACCGATTTAACGTGCATCAGCTCCCATTGTACACGACGGTCGTTGATTGGATTGCAACTCAATCGAGCTATCTCGGCCCTACGGAGCCGTCGGGATTTCTATTTAAAATTCCCTGTTTAGGCAGTACATTTGTATCCAGACATGAACTGTTGAATAAATATATGATGGGCGTGATACTTGTATTTTTGCTACCTGTGTAAATGCTCATAGACACGAGATCGCACATATCTGTCGCGTGTCGTCTAAAACAGGAAAGTTAACTACTTTCATGTTCATTCAACTTTTGAATCAGCATATACGTATGGTGCTGTTTCATGCCTAAGCTCACACGCAAACAGGAAGGCCTCTGATATTACACATATTTCATGTTTCCTCTTAACATAATTAATAGCAAGGATTGGTAAGCTGAAGGATCACGCCAGCCTTCACCAAACTTACTGTTGAAATGTGTTAAAAACACTCACTGGGAACAACCGATCCACATAATTCTTCCACTTCCGTCAATTTGACGGGTACTTGTAACACGTTTTACCTGTTATTGCTTTCCCTTTACTAATTATATAGGGGAGAAGGGGGTGAGTGTGAACAACTTGAATAATTCTGCTATTTATCAGTCAAAATCTCTGCAAGTTTTTGCAGAATAGCAATACCGATATAAACTTCCATGTGCAGTTGCATGACAATACACTTGATAGCTGAGGAGCAATTTATAAAACAAGGTTTTCATGGTGGAAAAGTAAGTTCCTGATTTGTGTTTTAATTACTAGATTCGACTATTTTAATTCAAATTTTTTTTAGGTTACAGTATGCTATAAATGGATATATTCAATAGCTATTTTGATATTCACTTTTGCTCTACATAGTTTAAATTAACCAGGAGTAGGCCTAAATAAACAAATGGCTCCATGGGGCTAGTGTAGACACATGGTGCTGAGGCTACTGTGGACATGTCTACACTAGCTTCATTTAGTTTTCAGTGGTAAAAAGTAGATTAAATATTACATTTTAGGCTATTTATTCATTAAATAAGATTTTTATGTGAAAAATTCATTCACAAATAATTCTATTTTTTACTCTTAGGCATTTAAGTATTAAATTAAATTAATTTTTGTGAAATGGTTAATAAATTTACAAGGAATTATATTGTTTGTACACACAAAGCAACTCTTCTAATAAGCAGAGTAAATCTTTCTTTTTCCCAGATGTAAAGGACGTATCACAAATCTCAAGAAATGAAATTGTAACTAAATTACCATCACCAGATGTTGCTGGTAGCACAATTCGCACTGCATCTCAGTTGACATTTAATGTTGATTTATCTAACTACATTGCAAAATAGAAGGATAATTCCATTTTTACATTAAAATCTTTTCCCCACTAAATTAAACTTAAAAAATAGCTTTCTATTATGTTGATTCGTCGTTGAAGTAGATTCTATAATATAGTGCAGTTCCTAATTACAATTACACTGGGCTTTACATTAATTAAATATGCTTTAAGATTAACATTTATAAGAAATTATACTGTTTAGGTTAAAATTGATTTCATTATGGTTTTACACACTTTAATGAGTTGTATTTGCATCGTATAATCAGCATTCTAACTTGTCCACACTAGCCCCATGACATGGGGCTAGTGTGGACAAAAACATTTTTTTAAATAAAAGATTAGTAAAAAACTATATTGCCAAATACTTTAATATATCAACCAAAATAAAAGTAAAAGAGTACATTATTGTAAAAAAAATAGTTGATATGTCAAAAATGATATTTGGTATACTTTTTGCCAAATTTATAAAAATTGTTCACACTAGTCCCCTTCTCCCCAAAATGATTGGTGAACAAAAACAGCTTTTAGTTGCAGAACGTTTTAATAGTATTTGACACTTATTTCTCATTCTTAAGCTAGGCCTCCACTTGCAATTTCTAGTCGCGCGATTTTTCAGTCGCAAAAATAAAATTCATTGTTTCAAATACGAGTGCGAAAACTTGCGACTAAACAATCGCGGTGATTAGAAAATTGCAACCGGTCCTATTTTCGCAGCGGCGCGACTGTCGCTCTACCCAATGAATCACACAGACATGCATGGACATGCACCCACTTGTGATAGTTTAGTCACAGTTCCAAAGCAGTCTTGTTCTGGTCTCTGCTTAAGACACGGCAAATACTTGTCTAAAATGTCTGACAACGAATCTACCGGAGGTGATGATGGAAGAATATTAATAGTAATTGATACTGAGCTACTTATTAAAGAGAAATTGAAAAGAAGAATTTAAAGGTATTGAAGATTGCCATTGATGGACCAATTATTCGCAACAAGTAATCAAAACTACTTTTTATCATTCGTTAATACTGGAAAAACTTTGCAGGGTGCTTATATAAATCTTCAAATAACTTGTAAAATTGCCCTTTCAATAATCTTTGATTTGTTATTGGAAGTACCCATTAACGCAGCTTCCTCCGTTTACTTTTCTCCCGAAACAAAAGAGAAATTGTACAAGTAGTTTCAATGACATCCATTGGAAAACTGTTACAATTCAACGATTTATCTATCGCAGTGTGTGCATCTTGTAGATTTTCTGCGGCAGCAATTTTTTGTTCGCCGCGACTAGAAATCGTAAGAGGATGGCTAGCCTTAGTCAAACCGGTTGGAATAGTAACGTACTGTCAACTGACTGCGAGTTCGAAAACGAACAAAGACTGTCGCGTACAAAGGAGGCTCGTGCACGTTAAATCTGTCCGTGCCTCAAATGTCCTCACGTTGGAGTGATGCGAAAGCTTGGAGAGTGGTGTGCCAGCTCAAGTGGGACATCGTCGCCAGACCGTGGTACAAAATTACATCATGTTGTCCTCGGATTTGGCACATGGGGTTTGATCCCGGACATTCACCAATAGCCCGTTGTGTTGCTTCAGCGCGACGTTAATTAAAAATTACTACCGTTAATTTGACGGGTACTTATAAAACATTTTACTTGCCATTGTTGTAAATTTATTTAATGTCTAAATAATTGGTTAACTAAAACAGCTTTCAGCTACAGAATGTTTTCATATTTGACGCTTATTACTTCATTCTTAAAGTCAAACTATTCCACACATTTTTTGCAGAGTGATTACATTTCACGTGTACATTTTCACAACGTATATTTTACGTTCACAACAAAAACACTGTTATATTTTGTCCCAATGATCGATTTGACGGGATTTGCGTTTGTTGGAAGTTTGGTGTGAAATATTCCAGTCTTTTGTGTCCCTAGTCTTCAATTGCTGTGACTGGGTGGAGACCTCGCGTTTCTTTCATCGCTATTCAGTCTATTCTTTCACGAACACAATACTCTCTTATTGCAGGAGTTTCAGGTATCGGACTGACAAAAGAAAAGCGATTTTCTGAACTGTTATCGCAATACCGAACCAGGTTGCGATAAACTATGACAGTATTCCGTCATCTTGAATGTTGTTAGGTAGGTATTTTAATTAACGTCTAACTGAAACAACACAACGGGCTACTGACGACTGTCCGCGATCACTCCCCCTAGGGAATGATCGAGGGCAACACCACGTAATTTTGAACCATGACGAGGCAACAGATGAACTGGCACCCTACTCTCCAAACTCTACATCACACTAACGTGAGCAGATACGAGGCCATGACAGATTTAACGTGCATCAGCTCCTTTGTACACGACGGTCAAATGCTAGATGGATTTGAACTCGAAATACTGCTATTTCGTTGCTCTTCCAAACGGGCTAACGCGGCATTCGTCATATTGACGAATTTTGGCGTATTTAGACATACTATACAGGGTGATACGGAACTAATGAGGAAAACGTCAAGGGGTGCTAGAGCACACTGAAAGGATACATTTTTTTATTACAATGTATAAGAGCTAGTGACGTGTTTAGGTGCAAGCTCAAGGATTGGGCAGGAAATGAAACCAAATGCTTATTTACGTCATTATTTTTCAATTACTACATTATAATGATTTAAAAAAAATAATTGCTCAAAAATTACCCTACTAAGATTAATAAAAATTCGGCAAAGTGGCAATATTGCGAAACTGCCGTGTTCCAGCAAAATAATGATGTTCAAGCGCGCTAAACCAAACATTGCACTCTAGCTGTGAAAAGGTCTACCAATCCATGCATTGACACTGCCACGCTTGCATTTATGTTGGTGGTCGCACATTTGTACAAGTTGTTACTGTAAAAATACCATAGAACTCAAATTTTCCGGATCAATTGGGACCAGATCCCATCCGGATAATTGGATAATTCACGAAAAAAGGTTATTTCTTTATTAAAAAAGCAACAACTAATTTTGCTTTAGTATGCATTATAATTTAATGATTACTAGCCACTGTGTGGCTAGCCCGCTGTTGCCTGTGCCCGTGGTGTAGTAAACCAACACCACGGGCCACCGTGATGTATCGGCTATCTGGTCAGCTCAGAAAAATCAGACCATATCAGCGGGGTGACCATATATGCGGAACAATACTATACTATTTAATTATGGCAGGATTATATTCACCTATCAGAATATAGTGCTCATAAACAAATAATTAAACTTTTAAGAACATTTTAAAAATTTATTCGCGAAGTAAAAACTACATTAAGTAATGTGCAATAGCTTTTTAGTAAAATTTAGTAGTTTACCTTACCAATCTAAGTACAGTACGTATAAATACGTGCATCTATATTCAATGCACTTATCTCTACTATTATAAGAGGATGTGTTTGTTTTTCTGTTTTTCGTTACCACAGTCCTGACGAATCTACGGAACTTATAATAATGGAATTTGGCACACAGGTAGTCCAAATTTTTTGCAATTTTTGAGTCGCGCGAATTTTAAAATTCAATCTAGAACAATTTTAAATGAATTTAATGGAATTTAACTATTATAGTTTTCTTTGGAATGGCAACAGTATAAAATATCGCCTATTCTAAATTTATTTTTTCGTTCTCGTTTTCATTTTGCGCAGAGGAACGATTTGACAGGAGACTGAAAAAACAAATACAAATTTTAAACTTAAATGAACGTTCTTATTAGTCACTTATGATCCAAATGAAACAAAATTTCCTTTACTCTTTTTATCCCAATTTCAACGTACTTTTCAAACAGGGAGAGATAACTTCGACCAATAAGCAGGCAGATGTCCTCTTGTTGTGGTTGGGGAGGAAGAAAATTGACGTGGTGGGTAGCGCTAACGATGATTCAACGCAAAAGAGAAATGGGGGAAGGGGAGGGAAGTAAAGGCGTAAATTCAGGTCCTCTAAGGGGTAGCAAAGACTCTTTTCTTCTGGTCATTCCCTATGTTGCTTCCCGCCTCAACAAATGTTTCAACAATTACTATTTTTCAAAAAAAAAACCCGTATTATAACCGATAACCAGGAAAATAAAATGACTATATAAGCGGTACGCTTTAACACATGTTCCCAATTAAGTTAGACGGGATTTTAGAAAACTGACCATATAAGCGGAGTGACCTTATAAGAGGGTGACCATATAGCCTGTACTGACTGTTTAAATAAAGATTTTGTTTAATTTCTTACACAACTCTCGTGTATTCGCTTAAACGAGTCACTTGCACCCATACAGTGCCACACAAAGACCGATTCTTTTAGTGTGCTCTAACACCCCTTGAAGTTTGACCAATTAGTTCTGCTTCACCCTGTCTACAGAACTTCAAAATTGGAGTGGTCCATCGAAATAAATTGACATATTTAACCATTCTGTGCTTTTTTGACATAAGCATCTTAATAATATTTCATATTTCCTGTTTAATAGCGTAATGTAAAACAAGAAATATGAAATCCGTCATTTTAGAGAGTTTGGTCGTTATAGCGTTAAGCGAAACACGGGACAGAAACTTTCGAAGAAAACGGAAATTCAAAAAAGAATTCCGTTTCAAGAAATTTATCAATTTAAGCCCACTTTTTCTGTAGAAAATGTCCCAGAATATTTTGTTTCTTATCTGCGGCTGCATTGATAACGCTTTTCAAAAAAAGGAGGAAGAAAATGAAAGTATTTTCTTTCATAACGAGAGAGGAATTAGGAGATAAATTTAACGCTGAAGTGTCCCGTTTGGGAGAATTCTTCCTTTGTATAATTCAAGCATAAGAGAAAAAGCTGTGATATCAGTAAAAAAAAAAATATCTATTTTCTCTCTCTTTCGCATCAAACTTTTAAGAACCGTCAGATGTGCAAGGCTTTTGTATTTTCTTTAGGGACAATGGTGAGATTTATATAGTCTTCGTAATTCTCTATTTTAAAATTCAAAAATTGAATTCGTCCTTTTTTGACATTGCGGCATAAAACACCCCAAAAATCTATTGCATACAAACACTGACTTATTCTTAACACAAGCAAATAATATACAAGTGTATGATGCGAAACATAAATTATAAACGCATTTATTGTACCGTAATTAAAAATATAATTTCTTAATTACACTAATTCTTTTATCAATAATATTGTTCTTTTCGTTATTATTTACTAGCAAAATACCCAACCTAACTTGGTTTGAAATGGTTAACTCTAGATTGAAGAGATGATCAAAATATCTAAACACTTATGTCTTTCGTAGAATAAAATAATATCGTCTTCGCTATCTTTATAATTTCTACAACTTACTTTGGACACAAATCCTACACATGCATATCCATTCATGCAATACATTTCACATTCATCGCACTCTATGACAAATCTACACAGTGACTAAAGGTGTGACAAATTTACGGCGAGTGCTCTCATACGCATAGTAAACAAAACAATATATTTTTTTTTACCTGTAGCACTCTTGCATCACACATGCGACATTGTCGAATTTCGCTTATTATTCCTTCAATAACGGCATAATTACGCTTAAAATTTGCTTAATTCTGACTTACCTGCCACTTCAAGTCGAATGCTTTGTGGTGGTATTGCGTGTGATAAAAAGGAAATACATTTATTAAAAGAAAACGAAACACGAAATAAAAAAGATGTCGGGAAAAGGTTGGTCTAAAGATCGTAGTTTGTGATTCCCTTTTCTCTTGATCTCGCAGTGTTGCCAAAACTTGCAACTAAAAAGTGTACAAATTTTAGAAAAGTGAAATTAATTCAGAGTGAAAGAAAGAATATATCACAGCACGCGTGATCAACCAACACGAGTTTTCGTTTCATTCCCATTCGTTGAAAAATATCGTCTGTCCCAAATATTCGGAAATCGTTTACTTTGCGCAAAGAACGAAAATAAGACTAGAAATAAATGAAATATCAGAGCTGAAATTCCATAATAATAATAAAAAAAAACTATTGGAAAAATAATTGATTTTTCAGTAGTACCGGTAAATCAATCCAAGTAATCGTAATACTCAATACATTCCAGTTTTTCCTTAAACTACCAAATTATGGTTGATTTAAGTATACTTACTCAGGTGTTTTAGCATGAAACGTATCTAAATATAAAAATAAAGAAATGTTTAACATTGCATTCACTAAACTAATATAAAATGCATAAACTAAACGACATTGTAATCAAATATCTGGAATAAAAATCATTTGATACCTGTACAAACACACAAACAAAAAATCGAACATAAAACAGAAAGACGGACGGACAGACTTACGCAACCAAGTTCAGTCACTAAATGAAGATTAGTACTCACAGTATGCAAAGTTTCATGAAACTATACTTATCCATGTGGACGTGTATAGGGCCCATACAAAAAAAATGTAGACATGCAGATAGATAGATAGACAGACACCAAATGCGCAAGAGGCGAATTTGGCATCAGAAGGGCCAAAACGGATAGGAAACCCGAAATGGGTCGAAAATATTCAATGTACAAACACTCCATTTTTTATATAGATGAGACTGGGGTGTCAGCTCAAGTGTTACCCCGTCCTCTGACCGTGGTTCAAAAATATGTGATGTCCTCGGTACTCTCCTTGTGGATTGATCCCGGACCGCGCTTATAGACTGTTGTGTTGCTCCATTGCGACGTTAATTAACTATCCGTTCCCTTATTATTTATACAACCTACAAGTTGTAGGGGGCGTAAGTTCTATTCCTCTCTGGGTGTATCTCTCTTCTATGGAAGTAAATATTTTCTCGTGTGTATCCATTTGCTTAACGTTGTTTGTTGCAGCTTGGTCAGACACCAACCAAACCTATAATTTATGTCCGTTCCATCTTTGCACTTAATTTTGTAAACAAAGTTGAAAAGAAAGGTTTTTAATACAAAATTGTGCGACACAGAAAGTCTTTAAATAATGTCTGGGATAATAATTTTAATTGAACTTGGGGACTACTAGTAATATTCAATCGGGTGGTATTGTGAATGATTTTCACCTCAACTTCAAGAACAATTTTTATGCAATACTTTCTTGTACATCTATTATTGTAAACTTCTATCTATTATTGTAAACTACATCCATTTACATCTACTATTGTATAATTTACTTTTTGAATACCTACTATTGTATAATTTACTTTTTGAATATCTACTATTGTATAATTTACTTTTTGAATATCTACTATTGTAAACATTACTTTACAATAGTATATAGATATTTAAGAACTAAATGTAAACAGTTAACAGAATAATAATACTATAGTTACATTGCGAATAAAATGCCTGCTCATTCAGACCCATTGCCGTTATAAAAACCATGCATTTGAACCGTTTTAGCTGATCTATTCTTTACAATAGTAAGGCAAGCGCCGATGATATCCGTTGAATTAAAATAGCCCATAGACTTGTAATATTTAATCGGGAGTTATCAGTCCCGTAGACAAATAGCACTGATAGACTTGCCAGCATTAGTTTATTGAATTTTAATTAAAGCTATTTTATATTTTTGTCCTACTATTTATTCATTTCCCCAGTCTTTATTTGGAATCGACTACGTACAATCGAGCGCTCTTCATGTGAGGTAGGTAGTATTTCATTTAATGTCGCACTGGAGCATCACAACGGGCTATTGACGATGGTCCGGGAACTAACTCGTAGGGAAAAATCCGATGTAATTTTAAAACCACGGTCAGATGACGAGGTCACACCTGAGCTAGTAACCCACTCTCCAAACTCCCATACCACACCAACGTGAGGCCCTGACAGATTTATCGTGGACCAGCCTCCTTTGTACACTATGATCTGTGGTTGGATTTGAACTCGCAAACCTCCTGTTGCTTGTCCGTTACTCTTCCAACCGGGTTACCGCGACACTGCGACATTTAGAAGAGGTTTTATTAAAGTCTCATCGTTTTGTTTTTATTGGCTTTTGCTGGTTGAAATTTTTACACTGTACAAAAATATATCAGCCGAGCATGATTTAAGTCTTCCTCTTAGGTCCTCCACTTTCCGATTCAACTGCAACTCTACATAACCTATTCATGAAGGCTCGAGTACCCCAAATTTCATGCAATATTATACAGTCGTTCGGCCGTAATACTTGTACAGACATACAGACTGACCTTTTCCAATTTATAAAAATATCAGCAGAGCATGATTCAAGTATTCCTCTTAGGTCCTCCACTTTCCGATTCAACTGCAACTCTACATAACACATTCACGAAGGCTCGAGTACTCCAAATTTCATGCAATATTGTACAGTCGTTCGGCCGTAATATTTGTACAGACATACAGACTGACATTTTCCACTGTTCAAAAATATCAGTCGAGCATGATTCAAGTATTCCTCTTAGGTCCTCCACTTTCCGATTCAACTGCAACTCTACATAACTTATTCACGAAGGCTCGAGTACCCCAAATTTCATGCAATATTATACAGTCGTTCGGCCGTAATACTTGTACAGACATACAGACTGACCTTTTCCAATTTATAAAAATATCAGCCGAGCATGATTCAAGTATTCCTCTTAGGTCCTCCACTTTCCGATTCAACTGCAACTCTACATAACCTATTCACGAAGGCTCGAGTACCCCAAATTTCATGCAATATTATACAGTCGTTCGGCCGTAATACTTGTACAGACATACAGACTGACATTTTCCACTGTAAAAAAATATCAGCCGAGCATGATTTAAGTCTTCCTCTTAGGTCCTCCACTTCCCGATTCAACTGCAACTCTACATAACCTATTCACGAAGGCTCGAGTACCCCAAATTTCATGCAATATTGTACAGTCGTTCGGCCGTAATACTTGTACAGACATACAGACTGACATTTTCCACTGTAAAAAAATATCAGCCGAGCATGATTTAAGTCTTCCTCTTAGGTCCTCCACTTCCCGATTCAACTGCAACTCTACATAACCTATTCACGAAGGCTCGAGTACCCCAAATTTCATGCAATATTGTACAGTCGTTCGGCCGTAATATTTGTACAGACATACAGACTGACCTTTTCCACTGTACAAAAATATCAGTCGAGCATGATTCAAGTATTCCTCTTAGGTCCTCCACTTTCCGATTCAACTGCAACTCTACATAACCTATTCACGAAGGCTCGAGTACCCCAAATTTCATGCAATATTATACAGTCGTTCGGCCGTAATACTTGTACAGACATACAGACTGACCTTTTCCAATTTATAAAAATATCAGCTGAGCATGATTCAAGTATTCCTCTTAGGTCCTCCACTTTCCGATTCAACTGCAACTCTACATAACCTATTCACGAAGACTCGAGTACCCCAAATTTCATGCAATATTATACAGTCGTTCGGCCGTAATACTTGTACAGACATACAGACTGACCTTTTCCAATTTATAAAAATATCAGCCGAGCATGATTCAAGTATTCCTCTTAGGTCCTCCACTTTCCGATTCAACTGCAACTCTACATAACCTATTCACGAAGGCTCGAGTACCCCAAATTTCATGCAATATTATACAGTCGTTCGGCCGTAATACTTGTACAGACATACAGACTGACCTTTTCCAATTTATAAAAATATCAGCCGAGCATGATTCAAGTATTCCTCTTAGGACCTCCACTTTCCCCGATTCAACTGCAACTCTACATAACATATTCACGAAGGCTCGAGTACCCCAAATTTCATGCAATATTGTACAGTCGTTCGGCCGTAATATTTGTACAGACATACAGACTGACCTTTTCCACTGTACAAAAATATCAGTCGAGCATGATTCAAGTATTCCTCTTAGGTCCTCCACTTTCCGATTCAACTGCAACTCTACATAACCTATTCACGAAGGCTCGAGTATCCCAAGTTTCATGCATATTATTCAGTCGTAATACTTGTACAGACATAGACTGACGTGCCTACTCAATAAAGTACTATGGGTGTGCAAAATATGCAAAATTTCGTGAAACCACAAATATGGTGCACAGTTGCACAAATATGATACGCTTAAACGGTTAATTTTGCTACGAACTGCTGCGAAACGAAGGAGTAAATTGAAATGGGACAAAATTATTCTTTTGTATCAACAATCCCTTTTAGTTTATGTCGTTTTTCTTTTTTTACAATTTATTCTACTCAATTAGAGCGCTGTATGCTTCACGTCATGTAGTCATATAGGACATCCCTTGGCAAAAAATTGTTTCGAAATGATCAAATACTTTTTAGTTATTCTGTTTATACTTCTAGTATTTTTAAACATCAAAAATTGAATTATTTGGGGGAAAATTGAGACATCTAAGCGATTTATCGAAAGATTTTAGAATAAACTAGTTTCAGTATTACTCGAGTCAACTTTGAGTATTATTCGATAACAAAGTTGGGAATTTTCTATTTATTTTGTTTTTAACTGCTGCTGTCCTCCCTTTTATGACTAGCTATTATTTCAAAACAAGTTTATATGCACAAGCTTTTATATAGTAGATGAAAAGACCTTGCAACTACTTGTAATTTACATTCTTGTGACATACAATTCATTATAAGAATAGAGTTTTATGCGTTGGGTCCATTTTATTTTAAATCTGAACAGGATTTGCAAATATAATCATGGACAACATAGCCACTAAATGCTATATAGAGACAAAGATCTGAAACGATTAGGTAATTGGCCAAGCAAATAGGATGAATAAACGATTAATGAGGAGGAAAATAAAGAATAGAAAAATAAATGCGAATGAAATTTTTAATGCCACTGAATATGATTCATAGAGGAACTTCATTTTAAAGAATGAAACTTAAAATTAAGGGCTAAAAATTAGAGCTTTAAATTAAGATTAAGACATAATTGGACCCAAATGAAGAAAACTAATTAGTTCTTAAAACATTGTGGCAGTGTTCAACTGATGAAAGAACGTTTCGAAATCAAGAGGTCTTTTATCTACCAAATCGTCTCAATCTGTTTAATTACATTTAATACATTTTTTGAGTCTTAAAATGAATAAAATTGATTACACCTAAGACGAGAAGACAATTCAAATTTTAAAATTCCAAATTATATTTTTATAATCTAAAACTATTCACATAAACTATAGAACTCAAAATGACTTTAAAATGTGTCGGAAAAACATTTAAAAATAGTTTGTTTATAACATAATTCGAATCCTAAAGGAAAATTGTAAGTGGGAAATTGCAAAAAGACAGTCTTCTGTAGCATCTATGTGCTGACTAGTATGCAATTCAACAATATGTGGGATCTTATATGCCTTAATACTTTTAATTAATACCTCGCTAGAACTGCGATGTTTTGAAATACTATCCCTTTGTTAAGTTATATATATATATATATATATATATATATATATATATATATATATATATATATATATATATATATATATATATATATATATATATATATATGCCCGGAAAGTCCTGACGAATCTATGGCACTCACAGTAATGGGATTTGGCACACATGTAGTCTGAATTTTTTGCAATTTTAGGGTCGAGGCGAATTTTAAAATTCAATCTAGAACATTTTAAATGAATTTAATAGTTTTTTTTCACCGTTCTTCCTTTTGTGCGGAATGAAGAAGCATCAAAATTTAGACTTTTTGCCCTCACGTCACCTTGACATCAGCCTTTGGAACCATGCTAAGTTTTTTTCATCTCTCGTCTAGAATGGGAGAGAACGGATTCGAATGATCTTTGTTTGATTCGAGATTCATTCATTTTGATTTCCTGAGAAACGGATTTAAGTGTGAGGAAAAAGAAATTATTAACGTTTTCACTGGCGCTCTTCAGTGCTTTTTTCGATCTCTGCAATCGTTAAAGATAGAATAAAAATTTTAACGGATTTGAAATCTGCGGAAAATTTTACACTGGATAGATACTTTTCACATTTGATTTTCTTTAAAAAATAATTTAACAATTAAATATTTATATTTTTTGGTTTGTGAAGCAAACCAAAGCCACGGGCAATGTGACCCCTACGAAAAGAACTGTCACGCGCAACACCCATTTGGTTTGCGAAGCAAACCAACACAAAGGGCAATGTGACCCCCCACGAAAAGAAATGTCACGGGCAACTCCGTTATGGCTCTCTCTGTTATGGTTATCCAATAGGCTACAACTAAATCAATTCGCAATCCAAATGGGAATCCTAGATGGCTGTTATCCAATAGGCTACGAATTCCCATTTGGTTTGCTTCGCAAACCAATAACCCCACAAAAGCAACTGGCACGCAGAAGCTGGTATATATATTAAAATCCAGTAAAAACATAATAATTTTTCAATAAGAAATTATTTTAAGTGCAGTTTTCTGCAGATTCTCCATTATTAAGTTGTTATGTGGCTTTGATTACCAAAGCATACCATTCCTTTTCAAACGCAACAGCAGATATATTTTGATGGAATTAAAGCACATTCACCCTCCATCATACTTTCCTCTTTCTAAACAATTATCCCAACTCCGATTTTTTATCGATAGTGTGTGCCTTGGTAAAATCACAACTGATTTTTTGCACAAAACTTTTATCTGCACGCAGCAAACCCTACTTTTCACTGTGATATAACCATACACATTAAAAACAAACAATTTATGCAAAACTGAAGGCATTCTTTGCTGTAGAGACTACAGTGTATTGAAAGTGCTGAAGTTCTATCTGTTTATGCAGATGAGTGGTTGTTGATCAAATATTTACTTTAGTATTGATACTGCAAAATGTGCTTTTGTGTTTTGAAATTTTAAGCTCTTAATTGTATTATTCAATGGGCCAATTTCTTTGAGGATTCTACTTGTACTTATTCTAGGTATTTGTAGCTTCACTTCTTGCAATTAGGTGGCAGATATTCGCTATTAAATAATGGTAGCTGCGCGGTAACAAAACCATTTCATTACATATTTTATTTCTAGGCAACTAAATTTTCAATGGAAAGGAAGTTTGCTCTAGAGTGAAAAATTTGTTTTGTGTAGTTTCAACTCCTACAAATCGAATAACAAAATGAAATGTGTTTCTTGTTTTGAAATTTTAAGCTCTTAATTGCACCCAATTTCTTTGAGGATTCTACTTGTACTTATTCCAGGTATTTGTAGCTCCACTTCTTCCAATTAGATGGCAGCTATTTGCTATTAAATAGTGGTAGCTGCGCGGTAACAAAACCATTTCATTACATATTTTATTTCTAGGCAACTAAATTTTCAATGGAAAGGAAGTTTGCTCTGGAGTGAGAAATTTGTTTTGTGCAATTTCTACTCCCACAAATCGAATAACAAAGCAGTTTGTGAATGCTTTCGCGTACCAGTTAATTGGCCAAATCACCATTGCAGAATCCAAGTGTGACGGGCCTACGCCTTTCATTATCTGCAATTATGCAAGCTGATGTAATTACGACTTCAAGCGGAACAATTTTTACGGTACATTTAGTGCATATAAAGATTTGGCGTGTTGATTGTTTTTTAGGAAAGGGGAAAGACCGAACTACCCTAGTTGAAACAATGGATTACTAAGTATAATTGAAAAAAACTAGCACGTAAACCCTGGTCTAAGTATTTCTACTTTTATAGTCTAGCAATAAGGAAGTCTACTCGTGAAACAGCATTTTTTTTTTAACAGATTCCTCTTTTCTAAAAATCTTAGCAATCACAACTTTCGTTTGAATAAAAAGCGCAAATTGAACGTAAAATGACACTTTAGCGTAACAAGTGAAATTTTCTAGCAAATGTTGTTTGGTTTTGGGTTTTATGGCACAAAAGTCGTTTTTGGCCAAACTGCGTCAAATACAAGTCAGAAAGAAAAGGGAGGGAGAGGAGATTGCAAAGAAAGATCGCTTGGGCATAAATATTGATTTGATTCTTATAGAATCTTGAAATATTTAGGAATACTTCCTTTAGTACTCACAAATGTTATATATGTATGAATTCGTAAAACTTTATAGTCAATTAATAAAACGATTTAGCATTTTATTCGAATGAATGCAGAATTTTAGGCTTCACGGTCGTATAATGTGGGGAATGAATTTGTTTCGGAATAACTAAAGATGTTACCATTAAAACTGGAACTGCTTTACGCTTCAAAGCTCTTATGTTTTCCACAAATCATGTATATTCTACTACCTTCTTGTCTCTGTCTGACCCACATCTTTACAGCAATCGCTGATTTTGCAGTTAATTTCGTTTATGGCTCTCCTTTATTGCTGTAAAAATAGCCCAATCTCCCTCTCTTGGTACTTTTTCAACATTATGTTTTATACTTCTGCTACGTTTTTATTGATCTGGGAAGGATACACTTCTAAAGAGAACTTTTTTACTTCACCATTATCATAATTGCATTGGCTTATTTGACAGAATCAGCGCAATTGTTTTATGCAGGCAGATTTTGTTTCGGAATAATCAGCAAATGAATGAAGTGCAATATTTGATATCGTGCTCGACTGGCAATACTCGAGGTGATTAATACAGAACTTAGTTAAAATTAAATTTATTCCGAACTCGACCGATGCAATTTCTTTTTTTACTAGATATAGTTTCTAAATATGGGGCGTTGTATTGCTGTGTGTTGCTCAGAAAGTATGGATGGTAGGATTGTAGAGTATGAAAGTTGAATAATTTGGTTGCACGAAAATAATATTACTAAATTAGTGTATACTACAGCTTTTAGACACAAATGTCTTAGACGCATGCATATATATCCTTAAGAATGAATATAAGAGTTTGTGTTATTTCATTCTAAAATAAATCTTTGCAAAAAAAAGAAATGGAAATGTAGGTATAAGAGATTATTAATAGTGTATCTATAATTTGAGGATTTATGAAATACATCCCGAATGAATACTATGAGGGTTGTTCGTAAAGTAATACCCATTTGAGCATGCGCACCACTGTGACAGTGGCAGGGGCATCGGTCAAGGTCAATCAGTTTTAGGGACTCTTCTACCAGCTGTTTACTGAATTACATCGCATTATAACGGTAATTGTTGTTGTGGTAAGCAAACAAACTGTCCAAGAAAATCGAGCGTGCCGCCAAATGTGAAGTGATATTTGTGATACGATTTCTAAACGCAAAAAATGAGCGACCAAGCGAAATTTATCGTGAAATCAAAGCGGTGCTTGGTGATGTAATGGATGAATCATGTGTGCGTCGTTAGTGCCGAAATTTTAATGAGGGAAGAGAGAACGTCCATGATGAGGAGTGATGTGGCCGCCCAAGTGACAGATGAGCTTGTCAAGTCTGTCGACAAATTCACTAAACAAGATCAGCATGTGACTTCGGATGAAATTCATGAGAAATTTTATAGCACTATCATTTACAAAATGGTAACACATAACCTCAAATTCAGAAAAAATTGTGCGAGGTGGGTGCCACGCATGCTCAATGCCGACCCCAAAAGCTTAAAGACGTTACGGTTTATCTCAATAAACTGGCGGCAGAGGAGTATGAAGCTGGTATTCAAAAGCTCGTCACAAGGTACGACAAATGTTTAAATTTGCAAGGGGACTATGTAGAAAAGTAATACGTATAAGGTATGAAAATGTAAAATAAAAAGTGTGGTTGAAAATTTTTAATCGGTCTGTATTTATTTAAAAACGTGTATTACTTTCCAAACGACCCTCGTATTTCTGAAATAAAATCAGGAAAGATAGATTATTTCTGTTCCAAATTTTTTATTAGTGTCCAAAGAGTCCGCAGACTTCAAAAATTCATTAAAACTAGAAAAAGGGGGAAATTAAGATGACTTTTCAGATGAAAATCAGGGAGAATTTTTTTGGTGGTGGGAAAAAATTACTTCACAATTTTACCAATAGAGGGCGTGGTGTTAGTCATGCAAATGAGCTTAATGTTTTGAGGTTATTGCATTGAGATTTAAAACAACAAATTCGTAACTTATTAAAATGAGTGTTGGCAAAACTAGATGGAATTTTTTTATCTCGAGTTTCTAACTTGGCCCTGATGATAGTGGGCGTATAGTCCTTTCCTAAACAGCAAAATACCAGTTTTTTTCATTTTAAACATTTTATTAGTCATGTTTTGAAGTTCTGGTTTAACTAGCAGTTTGGCTGTTTATTAGTCTACCTTTGCTTTCTCATTTGTATATCTAAAATGAAACATGTGGAATATCGCATTCTCTCAGTGAAATTTTAAATTAGTTTCTTACACTCCCCCCCCCCCCCACCCCCACCAAACCCTACTCCTTAATCCTTTCTGTTGAAACCTCATTTAATTTTTCTAATTTTCGTTAATTTTTGAAAATTTTACGAATTTTTGAGACTTTGTGTGTGGTTATTTCATGAAATATGATGTCCAACGTTAAAAGTATAGCACGTAATCTGTTCATACATGCATTCTATATTTTCCTTCTAAACCATTAACCCCTGCTACACCCTCTTTAATTTATCAGTCAAGAAAATATTGGGTCATTTCAAAAGTAATGCAGGTTTTGAAATGTTTTAAAATAACGCAAAAAAACACTTTAAAATTTCCTTAAGATATATATGCAACAATGCACAACTTGTTGCCATCTTAATTTTAAATTTTATGAGGAAACAGGGTAAACGGGGAAGCGCTTGTGTTTTTGTCTAAAGAATGTATCGAGCTCTTTGGAAATCCATATACTCTTACCACAAAACATTTCTATTTTTTAAGTTTTAAAGGGTTTGAGAAAGATGGTACTCACGGTGGCAGATCAGAACAGGATGGAAGAGTCATAATGTACCAGTTAAATTATTTTGATGTTTGCAGCGTCCCGTGCCGTGGGAGGTCATGTGCTGTCATTGAAAAAAACACTCTTTCTGGTACATGTCTTTCCGTAAATAGCTTGCTTTTGCCGCATCAGTTTGTAATAATGCTCTAGTGATGATTTGATTTTCAGGCTACAACTCATGATAAGTATAACTTTTGAAAACCATGATAACGTTTATTTTTCACTCTTAAATTCTTGAGTAAAACATTAACACTACATACGAAGAGTTAAAACATTTTGAAAATTGTAATAAAATATACCCATTGTATGATTACGCCATAACTAAAACAATAAATCATTTTGCCAATCAGAAAAACACATTATTCATAGGGGGGGGGGCTCAATAATGAAACGTTACTTTTACAGATGTGACTCAAGAAAGGTGTCACAATACTGTTACGATTTGAAAAGCAAAGCAACAGACAGTACGAAATGGAGTGGTTTACAGCATGATGAATTGGGAGGGGTCAAGATGTCACAGTGATTGAATATGGGATGAGTGAACTTACTAGCATTGGATATGAAACTAGATTTTATTGGGAGTGGACCTACCGACAAAAGACAAGACTATGAATATCCCGTCTGCTGCTTTTCAACTTGTCACTACGGAGGCGAAAGGGAACAATTCTTCTGAGTTGAAAGCAGGGTAATAGTTTAGTGTGAATATTTCTGTACACGGCTTGTAATGGTGATCTGAAACAAAAATACTTACATTCATCTTCATGTAATTTAGCTTGTGTTATTTCAAGTAGCCATCAATAACAAATTTGAAACCAACAATGTATCATGAGGTGGGCAAGTGCGTTTTCAGGGTTAGTGCACCCAATGAATATAAAACGTGTCTGATTGAAGTAGGGGCTAGCACCTGCTGGAAATTCTTGGAGTCCTGTAGATTAGTTTCTCCACTAGAGCGCGTCAGATTTCGGCAGCAAAGTTACGCGCGCTAAAGGACACGAATGAAATATATTCTTGCTCCATTCAATATCTACGTATCACATAGCAAACAAAAAAAAACAGTGCATGGTATGCACTTGCTTCAACTTGTGGGCAAGTACAACCCCATGAAATCGCAGTGGAAAGTATTTTTGAAAGTTATATATATATGGTAAGTTTGAACAAATGAGGGGGTAAATACGTATAGGGTTTGGAAGTGGTAAAAATACGAATCTTTTAAAACTGGGACCGAGTAAATAAATTGGTTCAGTATGAATAGTGAATAGTTGCACTTGCTCAACATCACACTATTCGTTTAAATAACAAACCTGTGATGGTATAATACATTTAATTTCAATAGAATCATATATACAAATTTGTTAAAAAGGTTTCATTCACATAAAATAAGCCACATACATTTTTAATTTCATGTTAACGTTTATTTGTTTAGATTTGGTTTTCAACTTGGATATCGTGATTTCTGTGTCCAAAGCGGTTGCTGATTTTTACAGCTGCTGAAAAATTCTTAATATAACATGCTCACTCTTACTCATTCACGTTTAAAGGAATATTTACCTGATCTTATGAGTTGCAAAATATTAGTCGCTAGCTTCATGTTGATTTTAGAGCACTATTAACTTTTGTGTGTGTGATGAACAAACTTAATTAATAATTTCGTAACCTCGGTTGAATAAAAAGAGGAAAGGGCTTTTCAATCTAGCTAATGAGTTGCTAACATGTCAGCTCATGGTAGCCGAAAAACAAATTTTGCAGCTCCAGCAGATATTCAGAGTTGTTCTGCGTAAGTATTTGTGCTGTTCTAAATATTCTATCAGCTGGAATTTTTTTTTCTTGTTGATTAATTTGCTTTGTTTGTTCTTTTAGTTCCAAAAGAGTTTTTGTATAAACATGAAATCACGTTTGGAAAAGAAAGTATCGATAAATGAGAATATAGACCCATTCAGAATCATTAATTAAAATTTTGTCAGTATATTTGCATTCGTCTATGTGAATAAATAGGTTTCGAATAAGATTTGATTAAAAGGTTCAATTAACTTAGTTTTAAGGCAATTATATTAACTTAGTTAATATTATTAACTTAGTTTGTAAGGCAATTATATTAACTTAGTATGTAAGGCAATTATATTATACAAAGGCAGATTTTCTATTCAACTTAAAAAAAAAAATGTGTGATGCAAATATGTGTAATAACAAAAGAAATAAAAAAAGTGGCTGTACTAAAGAAGACATAAAGTTTCTACTAAACAAGTAATCAAAGCAATAATGCCCTCCATGTCAAAAAAATAGCAACACCCAGAAACCTTAATCGAAAAATATAAAAGCTAGTGTGCAAATTTCTACGTATTAGACATGCATGTGATTACATTTTTGTTAGGCAGGTATTTATTTTAATTAACGTCGCACTGAAGCAACACAACGGTCTATTGAAGACGACACGGGATCAATCCAAAAGGGAAAGAACCGAAGACAACACCACGTAATTTTCAACCACGGTCAGATGACGAGGCAATACCCGAGCTTCAAATTTTGGAACCAATAAACGGTAGTCAGGTAGTTGAATTAACGTCCGCACCGGAGCAACACATCGGGATATTGGCGACTGTCCGGGATCCATCCCAAAGGGAAATATCCGAAGAAGAGACCTCGAAACATTGAACCACAGTCAGATGACGAGTTCAACACCTGAGCTGGCACTCCAAACTTCCACACTCCGCCAACACGAGGATATTTGAGGATACGTGCACCAGCCCCCACGCACACGATGGACTTTGGCTGGATCGAGTTGAACTCGCAATCCCCCCCCCCCGTTCGTTATTCGTTACTCCTCCAACCGGGCTACAGCGGCCTCCGCCAATGAACATCAAGATCGCACCACAGCACAGGCTAACTGGTGTCAGGCTCGGGTGAAAATATTCTGGTTTTTGTTGCTGTAGTGAATCGCCATCAGTTGCGATGTTAAAAGTTGCCTGGATGACGTACTCAAACACGTGTACTCAATTGCACGACTTTGGAAGGGGTCGTATTGTGCACTGTAGGTTGGTCTTGTTGACGAATCGCTCGTCATCTGGGATGTACAGGTACACCGGCTGCCGTGTCAAGAAACTGGCAGAAGTGGAGTAGTGAGTATACACACATGCACGTCACGTAGAGTCTGCTCGGACCTGAAAGATAAATGCGAGATGATAGGCCGGTATTGAGACAAGGTAAAATTGCTCCAACGGCTTCGTTAACGACCATCCATCTATGCATATACAGTCTCCTGTATATATAGCGGCACGTCGTCCTTTAAGGAGTCTGGCTTTCACTACCGAACATGGACTGCGTCTGGAGTGGTGTGGTGCCCGAGAGCAGTGGGTAAGAGCGAAATGGTAGCGAATGAAGTTAAGTGACCAACCCCAATTCTGCCTTGGGGCCGATGATCCCGGATTAGCGTGTGACGGAATCGGACGCGTCACGATTCTCACTTTTACCCTCCAATTGGTCTCGATGGGATTTCGATGATGGGATACATTGATGGGATACATCAAGATCCAGTCAATTTTGTTAATCTATAGACTATAGTCGAGACAGAAATGCCCTATTAATCCAAGGGAATGAAAAACAAGTAGGGAAACAAACTGTCCCTTACCCAAAACAGATGACAGTTTGGAGCAAACTTTTCAATCACAAGAAAACCACAACAGGAGAGTTTTCAATGCATCAGGAGGGTTAATGTCGAAAGACACACCGCTGTAACTCCTAGTGTGGTGAATCACCACTTATGACATCAGGTTTCCCCTAGCATGAGGTAGTTTGACAGCACAACGATAGTCCATCAGATCCTACAATCTGTTGTTTTGCCTTTCATGTCACGTGTACAATGGAAATCTACCATCACGATAACACTCGGTCGCACACGGCTATACTCGCGGTGTTAAAACCCTTCTTTGTCCTTCGAGATTACCAGATCTGTCTCTAATCGAACACATCCAAGATATGCTAGGCCGTCAATTTCGTCACATCCAAAAAAAGAGATCTGGAGCAGAAGATAAAGAATGATCGGAATAATTAACCTCTTGATGACATAAGATCGTTACAACTTTCTAATTTATGATCTTCAGATGTTATTCTATAATAATAGAGTTCTATAGATTTAATTTTGTGATGATTTCTTTCTCTTCATGCGCATCGCACATATAAAATTCCATTGTGATTGAAATCTGAGTTCGTGGTGTAGCGATTTTTTTTTGGCACAGAGTGTTCTTCATGAGATATAAGAATTTTATTGTAACACATATAATTTCGAAATCTTGGAAGCTTTCCCAAGTTTTTTTCGCATCCGCTCACAAATTCCAGTGAATACTGGGTCGTTTTTATTAATCGCATTGTTATTTAAAAATTAATTCCGAACTTGTTCATCCCGATCAAAGTTTTATAAAAATATTTTATGAGTTATTTCGTCACAAACTTTATGTTAAGTCTAAATAATGTACACATTTGGGCTTTTAACCTAGAAAAATATCTTTTGCAGACTGATTCATAGAGAAAACAAACGTTATGAGCAAGATAT
This sequence comes from Metellina segmentata, assembly GCA_947359465.1. NCBI lineage: Eukaryota > Metazoa > Arthropoda > Arachnida > Araneae > Tetragnathidae > Metellina > Metellina segmentata. The sequence continues at coordinate 68,424,619 of OX375884.1, forward strand.
AGAAAGACACATTTACGTGTCATATGTAATAGGGTCCCCTCTGATACAGCTTTCGAACTGCGTAAGTATTGGTTTTCGCCAATTCATCGATATTCAAAGCATATATTACCGCCAGTTTCGTGCAATAAAAATTGATAGAATTATCATTCCGTGCTCAACTTATTCAGGGCAGATAGATGAAACAGAAATTAAGTATTTATCTGTTCCGAAAGTAGGAAATGTGACTAATTTTTAAGTATAATTTTGTAAGCAATTGAAAGTCAAAATATACTAATATCTTTTTTATTGAAATGTTTCTTCAAATTCATTAAAAAATTAGACTATTTATAATATTGCCAACAAAAATAATCGTAAGACTACGAGATTTTAACCCCTTCTTACTTGAATCCTGTTATCAAAAGTGATGTTTTCGTTTTATGAAAGTTATGTCCCCTCATACGAGTCCTTAAAAATTATTCTTCAAAGTGTCAAATACCCATTATTTAATTTAACGTAATAAAATTACCAACAGCTTTATATAGAATTGAGAGATTAAGAGCTCTCAAGAAAGAGAACCTGTAGTTGAAAATAGCAATATAACTACACAAGGAAATTCTATAAAGCCGAGGTCCTTTTTTTTAAATTACACTGTTGTTATTGTTTCTTATGCCTACACTGGCAGACCAGAGGAGTGCCAGGCCCGTCGAAGACGGCAATAGGCGAGAGGGGTGCGCCTTCCATGTTATTGAGCCCCATTGGGAGGAAGTCCGACTTTGCTCGACATACATGACACATCCGTTTTACAGGAAGGTCCCTTTCATACATCCATTCACTCACACATATCGTAATTTAGATCCCAATCAGAGGCCGATAACCCCCTGATCAGGTACCCCCAGAGGTATTAATTTGGTATAGGAACATGGGGGACATTGTGACCACGACCTATTTAACGTGCCTCAATCACCATTAGCGAACACGACGGTCTTTAGCCAGGTCGAAGCGCCGATCTCGCAATCATCAGAATTGTAGGCTCCGCCGAGGACAGAACCCACAACCCTTCTGATGCGAGCCCGACGCTCTATTGACTGAGCTACCGCGGCTCTTAAATTACACTAAACCCATCAGTTATAAATACAACAGTATTCAAAAGACCATGTACCCTCAGAGTGATTTATAAAGTTTTTATACAGAAGGTCAAGTGTTCGTTTTGAACAATGGTAGCTAGATGAAGCTAGATAGGAAATAAAACTGGTAAAGAACCACTATCATCGACTTCTATTTTAACTTAGAAGGATATATTCACACAAAGCAAACGTTTCGAACAACAGCTTGGAGGAGGCCTCTTGCGCATGACTGGTGTCAAGGACATCGTCCCGGTGAAACCCTTGAGTTTTCTGAGGACGGGGAGGATGGTTTTCAAGATTCAGAAGTGGGTATTAAAGGCCACTGGAGCTTGTTCGGAGAGAAAAGGATTTTGCACCAAGTGCACGGTAGCTCCGGCTTCAATCGAGCACCTTCTTTTCCGTATTGGAATCGTTAGAGAGTGGCTCTCCATCAACTCAGGGCTGAGGGTCTTTTGGACATGGTCTAGCGCAGACTAGGTCAAGTGGAATAAGTAGGAAGGGATAGAAATATTATAACTAGTAGTAAGCTAGATATGGAGTAAAATTGGCGAAAGACAGTTGCCTAGAACCACTACCATTGACTTGTATTTTAACTAAAAGGAAATATTCACACAAAAGCAAAGGTTTCGATCAACAGCTTGGAGGAGGCCTCTTGCGCATGACTGGAGTTAAGGACATCGTCCCAGTGAAACCCTGAGTTTTCTGAAGACGGAGTAGATGGTTTTCAAGATTCAGAAGTGGATATTATAGGTCATTGGAACTTGTTCGGAGAGAAAATGATTTTCCACCAAGTGCACGACTTCAATTGAGAACTTTCTTTCACGTATTGGATTCGTTAGAGAATAGTTCTCAATGAACTCAGGGCTAACGGTCTTTTGTGCCTGGTTTAGAGCAGACTAGTTGAAGTGGTATAAGAAGAAGGGATAGAAAGTAAAAATTTTGTAGTAAACTAGATAGGATGTAAGGTATATAAACACTTGTGATTATACGGTTACCGGATGAGAGTGGTGGTAAGGTTAGAATATTTGAATTAGCACTCCTATCTTGGAAACTATGAGTGGTACACAAAAAAGACAATTCGGAACACTATTTTCTAATTAGTAATTTTGTTTAATGCAAACATTTGCATAAAAGTATGTTTACTATGTCCGTATTTAATTTGTCAACCATTATAATAGCCTGTCATGATATTTTTGATACGATTGAACAAATTACGCATATGATTACTGATAATCACTTGTAAGTTGCATCGCGTGTTTCATCTGACTGAGGAGTATCGAATCACAACTATCAGTTCATACGACCCTCACCATAACATTTTGATGTTTGTATTTACGTTATTCGATTGCTGTTTTCAGCTTTAGCACGGTGACATTTGGCTACACTGATAACTGACTTTGATAGCTCTATTTACTATTGTTCAAGTATGTTTGGTCAACTTACAACTTTACCGGTCACCCTGCATGAAAGAGTGATAATGAACTCTTATATTTTTACTTAACTATATGTAAGGACTGATTAACACCCATAGTGTAGATGTGGGGCACCATTCAGAGAATCATGATCACAGAAGAGTTACCCTTAGTCAAATGAAGACGACGTTCTAAAGATAGGAACTTTTATGAATTGCAGTCGTTCAAAATTACTCACCGCTTGTAATGTAGAAATATTCAACAGGAATTAACTAAACATTTCCAGTTGTTTTATAAAATGTAGAAGTGTTGGCCAATTTCTTTAGAGGGAGGGAAGCAAAGTATTGTATAATTTACAAAAGCATTACAAGTTTTAAAATAGATAGCATAAGGTGGTAACACACACGGTATTCTACAACTTCATAAATGTTACGTATTTTAAGCATTTCGCGTTGTATATGCAGTGCATAACTGCTTTTCTACTCAAGATGATTAAAAATGTTACAAACCGTGTATCTTATAAACCTAAAGCGTTATGACACGATTATATGCAGCAGTAGTTAAGCAGCGGATTAAAAGCGAGATACGTTTGAGATAAAATTGCGATCTAATTAGAATTCGTGTTGTAAAATTAGCGTAAGGTGTCAAACAAGACTATCAAAGTTTGAAAGAATTGTACGTTATTTTTACGTACACCATAAGCACATAATCGACTGTAATAAATTGAGATCTAATAATAAATTACTTCATAATTACAAATGTATGATTATCGTCTAAAGCATTCCATTATCTTGTCAATCCAGGGAGCAGAAAGTGCTTAAAACTGCGGCGTATGTGGTAGAATAATTAAAAAAAAATGTTAACAAAATTTTGGCCGATTTTTTTTTATCATAAGTTACGATGTTCCGCAGTGCAAAGCGCTCTCCTTGTCACACCTTTTTTTCTTTTCTAGCTACGGTACACCCCCCCCCCCCCAATTACTACAAATACTTTATAAATAACACCATCTTGTAAGTCAATGACAAAATATCTAACTTCAAAATTTATCGACAGAATTGCAAATCCTGAAAGAATGCCTTGGTTTTAAATAAAGTAAGTTAATTAATTTTGATGAGTGTTTTATTATAAACATGTAATACATATTAAGCCGATAATTGTGTTGTACGTCCATTTTTGATTTTACTGCAGTTTTCAAAATTCGGACAAAATGTCTGTGGAACAATTGCAATTGCTTGGAGTTGTGTTGCACCGCCCAAAAAAATTACTACAAACATTTTTATAAATAACACATCTATTTCAATAGCAAAATATTTAACTTAAAAAGTTATCGACAGAATTGCAAATTTTGAAAGAATTTCTTAAAAAAAAAATAAAGTATGTTAATTAATTTTGATGCTTTATTATAAATATGTAATACATACAGAGGTGTGAAAATTATTAGAATAATTGTGAAATTTACAGTAAAATCTTGTTATATTAAAGAAATAATACATTATTTTGAAAAATATTGATATATTTAATATTTAGTGTACATCCTCTTGTTTTTTTATTAAGGATTCGATACGTCTTGGCATACTTTGTATGAGTTTTTGGCAATTAGATTGTATTTCGTTGTCATGGTGCCAAATTTGGATGAGTCTTTCTATCAGACCATTTTTGTTCGTGTGATGTTACAATTCTTTAATTTTTTTCTTACAATGGCCCAAAAATTATCTATTGGGTTCATATCTAGACTGTTTCCAGGCCATGGAAGAGTTTTATATTTTTTTTCATCCAAAAATTTGGTCACAGATTTTGGCTTTATGGCACGGAGCTCCATCATGCATGAATATGAAGTCTCCATTTGGAAACCAGTCTTTTAATTGTGGAATTAGTCTTTGTTCAAGCACTTTTTTATACTGATACTGGTTTATCATGCCTTCTACAATGTATAAACGTCCAGTACCCTGAGCAGACATTATGCTCCAAACCATTACTTTAGTAGGATGTTTAACCATTTGTGCTATGCAATTTGGGGAAAATTCTTCACTGGTACTTCTCCTGAAATACTGACTGCTTTCTTCTGATATCGTAAACATTGGTTCATCAGAAAAACATACCTAAAAGATAAAAAATACTTTAAGGTATGTAATTTGTTGAGAAATATTCGTATAAAGAAATTTTTAATCAAATTTATAAACAGTTCTGTATTTTTAATCAGTATGCAAAAAACATGATTTCAGGAAAAGAACTGAACAACTTGAATTCAACTGATTAATTAAAGAAAAATTAATATTTCTCACCTTTCTCCAGTCATTTCCGAATTGTTCTTGCACAACTTTTGCCCAAGCAAGTCTCTTCTTTGCCCTAGCAGATGTGATTTTAGCCTTTTTCCGAGGACGACGAGCACTGAGTCTAGCTGAGATGAGCTTTTTACGGATAGAAGAATCACATACATTTACTCCATACGCTTGAAGAGAGATTTTTAGTTCATGATTAGTTACTATTCTGTTAGATTTAGCAATTTGAATTAATTTCCTTTCAGTTCTTGCAGCAAATTTACTTTTCCTTCCGCATTTCCCAACTCTAGAATTTCCATATTCACATTTGGAGTCCAGAGATCCTTTTTATTCTACACACAGATGCTTGAGAAATTTTTGCTTTTTTAGCGATTTCGTGTTGTGTATAGTTGTTTTCTTGGATGGGACACTTTACCACAGCTAGATTTCTAGGAGAAATATCACTTGCCTTACCCATAATCACGCAATAATCCTTTGACAAACGAAATAAAAGCTACTAATTATAAACTAATCAAAGCAGCGAAAAGAATTGCTTTAACAATAAAATAATACCGATGCCAACTCAAGAAAAGAAACAAAATACTAGCACAGCAAGCAGCGATTTTAAAATTTTATTTTAAATTCGTTTGTTAATCAAACAAATTTTTTACGCAATGCAAACAATTTGATTACTTTGAATAAAATATTTTTCTTTTTAAAAAATGGTATTATTTAACAAAATTATATCCCCAAAAATATTCTAAAGGAGTGAAAATTGATTGGATCAACAAAAAAAAATTACCTTTCATGAAATATTGCAAGTATATACAAAATGAATCAAGAAAAACTGAAAAAATCACAATTATTCTAATAATTTTCACACCTCTGTATTTAGCCGATAATTGTGTTTTACGTCTGTTTTTGATTTTACTGCAGTTTTCAAAATTCGGACAAATTGCCTGCCGAACAATTGCAATTGCTTGGAGTTGTGTTGCAGAACACTGAACATAATTCTGCACCTGGGCTGTCAATTATCAATTTTTATTACTCTACAGAATAGTAATCAAAGAAACATAAAGTGAAGTATTCAGAGCAAATCACTTCTACTGTTATATTGGGTTGGCGTTAAAGTTTATGCCGCGTTTGGCGATTGATGGCATTGCATCGGAAAAAACGAATTTTTATCTAATTTACTGGTTTATAGTTTTGACGCTGTTTGTAAGAAGGAATTTCAGCGAGTACTAGTGAAAAAAATTGTATTATTTGGTTGTGTTTTTAAAACATTTTGTTAAACATTAGAAATGGCGGAAAGTACGGAGCATTTGTGACATATTTTGCTTTTTTATTTCCGAAAAGGCAAGAATGCGTTGCAGAAGCAGAAGATTAGTTTTGTATAGGGGTGACGGTGACGATTCCACGTGCCGTAAGTGGGTTCAGGAAGTTTCGTCACCTGGATCATTCCTTTAGCCAGAAACCTCAGAACTGCTATGAGCGCTGGATTATGCAGCTACCGGAGAGATTGAGAAAGATCATCGAACAGAACGGAACATACTATATTGATTAAATATAAATTTTAGTAAATAAAGTAATTTTTCTTGAATTTTTGTAAAAAAAAATAGAATTAACTTTTTCATCAACCCAATATATATACTATCTTACAATAATGAACCGCACAGCAAGATGTGATGGTATAAGGGAAAGAATACAAGCTTTAATAGGGACGGTCCCCCACGTGCTGCAATTACACTAGCAACCCTTCTGGGCATACATTCAACAAGGTTTTAATACACAGCTATGGGTATTTGTGTTCATTCCTGTTGCAAGAATGTCGCCAGCTCAGCTGTTGATTTCGACCGTGGTTCCCTGGTCTGTAAGCGTCGCTCTAACTCATCCCACAAATATGCTATGAGGTTTAGGTCGGGACTATGAGGAGGCCAGGAAAGACGTTTTACATCCATATCTTGATACCAATGATTGACAGAGGCTGCAACATGACATGGAGCGTTGCTGTTCTGAAAATAACTTTCGTCCATTCCATAAAATTGCCAGAGCGTAGGAAGAACCTGATTGTCCAAAATGTTCATGTAGGCGTCGGCGTTCAATTTACCAGGAACAACATGCAGAGGTCCCAGGAAATACCACGAAAAACACCCCCATACAAATAGTCGGTTTTTATGCAAATCCCTGGCGTCCATTCTATTATTGTAGGGTAGTGTACAAAAAATGTTGTGTTAAACATTAGTTATTATAGCGGCAGTTCAATTCGTCGAAAACCGAATTTCGCAAATGGTGGGTGTCTAACTAAGAAGGGAGCAAGGAAATAATGCAGCAGTCATGTCCTGAACGTTTCGGGAAAAAGGCAATCGAGGGCTTTGTTTCCACTTAATTTCGAGTAGGGAATTCACTGTATTGTATTATTAATTGATGTTGGGAACTAGAACGAGGCATTGAATGGGGAGTAGTGGTTTCAGATTCATATGCAACAATAGACACATTAGAAGTATCTTTTCATTCTATCCAAAGCTTAAAATTGCACTCTCTGAATAAAAAGATTTTGTACAGAAAAGGCGTTTCTATTCAAATATTTGAATTAGCTTTCCAGTGAAATGTATTTCGCTTATAGAAAAAGAAAAATGACGGAGAAATATTAAATTTTAACGCCTGCTTTAAAATTATTTCGAATAAAAATAGATTCAACCTGTTTATTCCGAACACTTCCATGCCTTTAGCGTAAGGAATGAGCCCCCTGTAGATGATGCACGGGAATATTTACTCATATTTTCATTACTTTTTTTTGCAGATGCAGAGAACAATTTTTATGAAACAGCAACGTCTCTATCTAACTCAAACCCCCCTCGGCTAGTTCCTTGAATTTTCAATAAGTTTTCTCGAAACGTCTCGTCCAATGTCATTTGAAATGTTTGGGGATGGCTTCATACATAAGAGACTCGATCAAATACACCCTCTTCGTCAGAACCCATTCCAAGTACACAAATTCTCTTCAGTTATTAAAGGTGCCCACTCTTCTATCGCATTTTCTTATTTGCTCTCTTATGAAGGGGATGGAACACAACAGACGTGATATTGAAGAGTTGCATTCAATTAAAGTATCCTCCTTTTGCATTTCTATTTTGCATACGTTAGGCTTCAATATTTCCTTTCTATTATGCTTTAACACGAGCATAAAAGCAAAACAAGCAACCCATAATATCGCGTTTCTGAAAGAAAATATAACCCCATTTTGTAAATCTAAGAAATGTAACGCTAAATTCTGCTACACCAAAAAATGCTAAGGTTTATGCATTTACGATGAATGGAACTCTTATCTTTGTATTTTTAAAGTGCACACGAATATTACTTTATTAATTTTTTCTAATAATCTAATCTGTTGAAGTGGAAATAATTGTTTGGGTAGAATAAACCCTTCAAGTTGTTTCGACTAGATATCTCGTCTTTTAAGACCTGACAAATTTTGAAAATGATGAGATATATCGCCATCAAGGTAGTATATTCTAGAATATACCCTCCAAGTGGTTTCGACTAGATATCTCGTCTTTTAAGACCTGACCAATTTTGAAAATGATGAGATATATCGCCATCAAGGTAGTATATTCTAGAATATACCCTCCAAGTTGTTTCGACTAGATATCTCGTCTTTTAAGACCTGACCAATTTTGAAAATGATGAGATATATCGCCATCAAGGTAGTATATTCAAGAATATACCCTCCAAGTGGTTTCGACTAGATATCTCGTCTTTTAAGACCTGACCAATTTTGAAAATGATGAGATATATCGCCATCAAGGTAGTATATTCTAGAATATACCCTCCAAGTGGTTTTGACTAGATATCTCGTCTTTTAAGACCTGACCAATTTTGAAAATGATGAGATATATCGCCGTCAAGGTAGTATATTCTAAAATATACCCTCCAAGTGGTTTCGACTAGATATCTCGTCTTTTAAGACCTGACCAATTTTGAAAATGATGAGATATATCGCCATCAAGGTAGTATATTCTAGAATATACCCTCCAAGTGGTTTCGACTAGATATATCGTCTTTTAAGACCTGACCAATTTTGAAAATGATGAGATATATCGCCATCAAGGTAGTATACTCTAGAATATACCCTCCAAATGGTTTCGACTATATATCTCGTCTATTAAGACCTAACCAATTTTGACAATGATGAGATATATCGCCATCAAGTTATTGTGATTTTGTGAAGCTGACGAGATCAAGATCTGGTCATTTTTCTTCTAATGATTGTGACTGTTTTTCTCCAATGACGAGATATCTCATCCAACGAGATCTGGTCAGTTTTACTAATGACGAGATATATCGTCCAACAAGATCTGGATAGTTTTACTGATGACGAAATATCTCGTCCAACACGATCTGGTCAGTTTTAGGAATGACGAGATGTCTCGTCCAATAAGATCTGATCAGTTTTACGAATGACGAGATACCTCGTCGAGACAATCACTAGGTTAAAGACCGAAGTATTTGTTTCACCAGGTTCCATTTGTCGATTGAAGATAAATGTAAAAAGTTTACATTCTATGCAGACTATCTGTATATAATGAAGAGAAGTAGAGAGATTGATTTTCTAACATCAGATTATAAATTATGTTATTGCTCTACATGATCGGATATTTTATAAGTTCTAAAAAACTGAAGTTGGAATTATTTATAAAGCACTTTCCTAATGGGTTCATTTCGTAGATACCTTTAAAGTGTATTGATGAAAGTAAATATTTTTCTCAGAGCATCTATCCATCCAGTGAAGAATTTGATACATTCTGATGTTTATAGTAAATAAGATTATATACACATCGACATTGTTTTATTCCCAGCGGATGTGGAATGTGTATGCACTTAAAAAAAGTACTAAATCCAAGTATTAAAACAAATTGTATTGTATCAATCTTGTTTTTCTTAAATTTTGGAAGAAAGTAAAACTATTACTTCTGATAATTTGTACATATCATACTTAGTGAATACACTACAGATAAAAAAATTTCCTTTCTTGTGAGTGTAAAGAATCAAAAGTATTAGATCTAACCTCTGAAACCAGTTAGTGGTAGCAGCTGGAATAGGATGCGTGCCAACTCGTCGCTTTAACATTGGGTAGTCATATTTACCACTATAGTATTGATGTAATAAAGGAAACAGCTGAATACATGGAAATAGTTTCATTTCCTTAAATTTTTCTTTAATCTTTGTGATGAATCATTTGTATAGCGTTGCCGGGGCAACCCTGTTTTAGGATGTCAACAGACAAGATGATTTAACCTTCTATTTATCCAAGAAGCTCAAAACGCTGTTGACTCATTTACGTTGCCAGATCGCGTAAGTTATAGTTCGCCCTTCATTTAAGACGCTTTCTAATGCACACGCCATTGGACAAACGTCCTTAGGCAGAGAGAATGGAGACATAAAATAAAAATACAAATAATACACACAATAATAACAAGCACTAATAAAGTATATAAAAATAGGGCTGTTGCAGCGAATGCAATTGTCTCTAGCCTGACGATGAAATATTTAGGAGTTGTGTGTTAGCCCTTGGTCAAGGGATAACCTAGACCAGTGGTTCCCAACTTGTCCTCTGGGGGCTGTTCCGTGAAAAAAATTCGAAATAAAAATTAAGTAAAATAAAGAATAAGGAGCCAAAAGTAGAATCAAAATAAGAAAACTAGAAATTACATCTTGAACGAAAATAGTGCGGAAGTTAAAGCTAGCAGACGACTTTTAGTCATTCTTCTGCCACTAGCAAAGGTAATGGTTTGATTTATTAAACTTTGGAAGAACTTTTATGCATCGAAATTTTGACAGTATCCTATCACACCCCGGCAAAAAAAGTAACACAACTAAAAATTACAGAATTTGAGAAACATCAACTTAAAGGACACTATAAAACTTATATTAAAATAATAAAAGCTACTTTAGGTAAGTATTTATGGTGGTAACTTTATTATATTCTATAGAATAGCAATATAACACGCTGGGGCACCTCATACATATTTTTCACTGACAAACATCAAAATTTTTATATTTTGAGTTGTCATTTTTCTTGCCGGGGTGCTATATGTATTGGTTATAGTTGAGAACAAATTGTGATATGATAAATTTAAGAGTTTTCAAAACATAATTTCATCGCACTGACGTTGTTCAATTGTTTAAACATCTCTTTACTATCTACCCCTCTTCCTCAGCCTGCAACACTACTCTTAAACACCATTAACTTGTCTAATAGGGTAGGCGTATGGCGTTCCGCCATAGAAACTGATTCTAAAAAGGGCCCGCTAGTTAGAAAGGTTGGGAAACTATAACCTAACCAAGCCTAAAAGACCATGTTGTACAAGTCGCACAGCGACCACCAACTCCTGGTTATCCAGAAACTGTCCCACAAACACGAATGCGTTCTAAAACATGAAAGCAGTAGCTGGGGTTGATGTAGTATGGACAAGTTGGTTATTTCTTAGCTCCTCTCACACAAGTCATGTGCGCCCGCTTCTAAAATGTAAAATATAATATTACATATTAAATAATATATGCATTAGGTGGTATTTTTACCTAAAAAGATAGATAAGTTGATCAGTGTAAATATAAATTAGCATGCTATTTACTTGCTTAAAGGTTTGGCATCCTGTAGTTCTATTTTAATTGATTATATTCTAAATTTAAAATTGATAAATGAAGCTATTACGGCAAAAAATAGTGGTCTTACCCACCAACATATCCAATGAAGATAAATGCAATTTTCTTGCCACCAGTTTTTATAGATTTTTATCTATCCACAATATATGTGATTTGAGATTCTAAAAATTTGTTTTTCAGTGATCAACAACACAATGATTTTTTAATTTTAGAAGACTTGTACTTACCTGAAAATAAAAGGTCTTAATTAAAGGTAATAATAAATTTTTGGGGCTTTGTGGATTAGGCCACTTTTGCTCTAATCGACTCAAATGTTGTATACAATATGGATTTTTGTAGATGTTTTTTCTACCAAAATGCTTTGTTTTTGATAAAGAATATGACTCTAAGTTTAAGATGTTTTAGATAAATAGACGATAGATTCCTGAAGGAGCTGTCTGAATCCTTAAAATTTCATTAATTCGATAAATACTAGTAATTTACTCAAATTATTGCGCACTAAGATAATCAATACTATACAAACTATATTACAATTAGAAACTCGGCACGTCATTGAAACAGCTATTCTCTTTAAGTCACGGATGCGTCTACTATCTTCTAAACAATAATAAATTATGGACATCATCAATTGTGGACGTGGGTCAAATAATTTAGGAAGAAGGAAAATATTTTGCATTGTGGTGTGTAACGTTTCTACAATAACTTCACTCCACAGTGATATCCAGCTGTTGATCCTGTTGGTTAAATGTCGTAAAGTTCGGAGCTTATAAGTAATGTCATAAAGCTGCATTAAAACCCGTAGTTTCTTCAGTTCCGTGGATCGCGCATGTGGTGAAGTCCCGAAACATTTTTCTTTAATACATTCTAATTATATTAGCTGTTGTTCATTTCTTAATCGAGTTCCTAGGCAGATTCAATGACAATTTCTGTAAGTTCGATGACATTGCTTTCCTCTTAGAAACTTAGGAACCAACCTACAAATTTGACAATTTTGCATCTTTCATGCCTTTTTGCATGCTTCTTCGCAAATATGTCTCATCCTAGAGTCCAAAATTTATGTTCATAGAGTATTATTATATCTAAACAGCTCTTTTAAGTCGTAACCCTTCAAGTGGTTTCGACGAGATATCTCATCCATCAAGAGCTGATAAATTTTTTCAATGACGAGATATTTCGTCATTAAGATACAATTTCCAATTTTTTTTATGACGACGAGATAAAAATCTGATCAGTTTTTTTCCTTTGGATAAAATATCTCGTCCATCGAGATCTGACCAGTTTTTCTAATAACGAGATACCTCGTAGAGACAGTGCATCTTATTTTAGAAGGCATTCTTTAATTATCCATTTTCCTACACCGACTGTTTAAAAAAATTTAATCCAGAATATTTTTAATCTTAAGACCGAAATACTTGAAATAAACTTCGCAGTCAACTTTATTGATTGACTAGAATTTGAGAAATTAATGAAAGTCATTTTTTTTCCGATATTCAGTAACTCTATTTAGCCCATGGTTTTCTAATTCAAAGCGTCCACACGAGCTATTTTCAGCATTGTTAGGAATTCTATACATAACAAACAGAATAGTAATTTTAAGCACACATTCAAAGCGTGGGAATTACGGTTACCTGCCAATATTGATCGGAATGCCATAAAAAACGATTAAATGCCAGAAATTCTTAAATATTTACATACTAGACCCAGCCGTTATTTTCTT